>MU617016.1:5371-26976 GCA_025201705.1 Dissophora ornata
CGCGCTCCTTTGTCTTGGTGATCCTCGGCGGAGAGATTTGTTTAACTGTATTACAGTTCAGGCTCTCTTCAAAGCAGATCGACCAAAAAAATCGGATTGTTTGTTGGTGTGCATGAACCTCCTTGCATGAACCTCCCTCCATGCACCTCGAACATCAACGGACAGCAATGCCATCATAGCATCACGGAATCTAAAACGTCCGAGCAACTACATGGCTTAGCAAACGAAGTACGCCGTAATGTGGCGTCCTACAATAATAAAAATGGCATGAGCAGGCTATCAACTCCTTACCTTCGTGAATCACAAAGATAGCAGCGCAAGCAGAACCCACCTGTTCTCTTTACTAACGGTCGCGGACCATTAAAGAGTAGCCACATGTGAGGTCGCTTTATGAAACACGACTCGCCCTCCAGCAACACATCCATGTCGCGTATTTAATTTCAGGCACACTGACTGCCTAGGTGAGACTAGCCACCACGATTCGCTAGTCGTCTTGGAGCTGCGCCCAAAGATTAACAGACCAAACTGGTGTGCGGCTTCTTCTTCTGTTGACGAGAGGCGACCCTTCACTGGATGAAACATCACTCTGGACTCGATCCTGAGGACGGCATTGTCATCGGTGCTTTGACTCCTGCACACCCGGAGGCAAACTTGGTCGATTTGGAGAAGGGTCCTCACCTGCCAACCCATGGTCGAGGCGTTTGACTAGGCGTGGGAGTATGTTTCGTCAGTCATCAGAAATTACACTCGATTGTCTACCAGGAAGGATAAAGATAAATCCGTGGTGTCCCGATCACTCTGTGGCAGTGCATGCTACTAACATCCGTTACACAAGAGTGGCTCCAAACAGCTCCTGTCCGCTTATCCCTATCTGCGCAATATACATGTGTTAGCGCACATTGGGACAGTCGCTACTTATTTTAACCGAATTCACTTTCTTTGCTCCTATTTCTGTCTCTCTGGACTGAACTCGTCGTCTTCAATCCCATCCACCTACACAGTCTATCCTCCATCCTCCATCCATCCATCTATATTGCTAAATGACAGCATCTGGGTGGTTGTTATCCTCTAGGCCCATCTCAGCCTACATAGTCGAGAACATGGATGATATGACCAACAGCAACGCACCCTCGGATCTAGCAACAACAAACATAGAAGACATTGAGGTCACGGCCGAAGCACCTATCTCACAAAGCCACAACATCCTTGTCCAAAGCTGGATCGTCTTTCAATTCGCCTTTGCTGCCACCTTGTTCGTCCTAGTCTTGATACTGCTGTTCACAGCACCCCACGGCATACCTGAAGATGCCAAAGTCTTGCATGCCATTGTGGACTTTTTCGTGGTGGAATGTTCCGCTTTCGGCATGTCCATCGGGAGAGTGCCATTTTGTCTTGGACAAGGACTCTTTAGATTTGGGTCGCCCTTCACGACGCCGTGCCTAACCTATCGATATGTACAGCAAGCGAAGTATGGTCCCCAGCCATTTAAAAAGATCATAGCAACGTGGCCGGCGATAGAGGAAGACGAAGCAGCCTTGGAAAATAATGGGAGCCATCAACCTCAGGGACTTGTACAGCAGCAAGTAGGGTCCTCATCTTCGTCGCCAGAGACCCGTACTGAGCCGGCCAGCGATGTGGCGACATTTACAGATACAGCAACATCGACAATAACATCAGCACCAACTCGCCCATTCTTCAAGACGATGTTACTTGAGCTCAGCTACCCATTTGTTGTCGCGGAGATCGTCATAGCTATATCCTTCCATGCGATATTCGTAGGTCTCTTATCAAAGTGGGTTGTGGCCAATTTCACGAGCTTTCGAGAGGGCGCAAAGCTGGTGAACGAGATGGTTGCGGTTAACAATAGCGCGTATGCGGGTATCGTGCCCTTCCAGACCCAATCCACCATTTGGGATTGCAATAAGGTCCAGTCGCTGCCAATGGAGATCCAGGATGCGTTAAAGAACATAACGATATGGAACAAGGCTGAGGATGGCTGTTCACTTCATATGGGGGTTCTTACTCTCAGTCTCATTGACCTAAGCCTGAACATTGTGCAGTGTCTGCTCAACATCGCATGCCTGGGTGTACTGATTCTGTTCAGCCCCAAGTGGACGGCGCCACGCTTGGAGGAGAGAATATCTATGCAGCCCCTGAACCATCAAGGCAGCGGGGGCAGTGGTGCGTATAAATCCAGGTCGTCGGTCGAGACACTGAGCTCTGAAGCATCGGCGCATAGTGAAGATGAGTTCTTGCCAGAGTATCAGGACAATAGTGGTAATGCTCGTCTTCCGAGCTATGCCTCATCCACTGTCTCTTCTACTTCGATACTATCCGTCAATAAGAGGCGAAAATAAATGGACATTTGGGAAGTGTCTACGTCCTTGTGCCTCCAAAATGCACTGGAAAACGCAGACACCAATGAATAGCCGCGCCCAAAGTCAATCAAGGTCCCGAATGGACTCTTGTATAACAGGACAGCACGAAAATATATGTCTCCCTACTCGTCGGGAAGTTGAAGCAAGACAGCATAGCCAAATTATAGTGCGGCCAAAAATGCATCTGCGCATGACGGTATACCCAAGAGTGCTCAACATTGCACGGCACGTTGGCAGAAATTAAATTTTTCATTTTGGGCGTTGCTATTTATTTCACCAGTCCTGACTGACTGTTGGACTGCGTTCGACCCCAAAAAGAACGATCAACAGCGCTCTTTTGCCACGGCTTTTGTTTCTCCATTTCATCCATCCCGAATCTACGAGAATAACAACATTCGTTTCATGGCGAAGAACTGGGACCCATCACGCGACTACGACTCGGAGACATTCTCTGAGGACTATAACCAGCATGGTGCCTCAGCAAGATCCCTCGACCATCCCAGCATCACTCGCGATGACAACTTTTTCAAGGCACTCCATCTGACCGACGACGACGGCGATGACAATAACGGAGGTCGCTACGACGACGACGACGACGACAGCATTGACAATGCAGACCTGGATATTATTGCAGACATCGTCGATAACAGGGCTCCGGTTCCATTGCGGAACCAGAGAGGACCTTTGCGCGGGGCTGTAACCCAAGCGGATGAGAACTCAGGTACAAAATTATTTATTCTTGGGTTCAGGGAAGCGGTCGCACCAAATCGAAATCGAAGCATTAACCTCAGTTGCCCAACCTGACAACCCTTATGACTGCCGTATAATAATAGAGTCTTCTATCATGAGATATCTCATTCACGGATCTCAAGATCCCTTGGAATATCAGGAATCTCCTGATTTCATGCCAGCTCGATATCAGGCAGATCAGGAGGCGCCACTTGTAGGCAATGCCAATGAAGATCACTTTGGGGAGCAGTCAGGAAGCACTCCTAAGCGAAGAAGTTTGGTAATGGCCTTGAACCATGGATATATCAGTTGCTCCCAATTCAGGCAATTGCTATACCCCTCACTAGAAAAAAGAGGCACTAAAACATATCTCCGTTGTGCTTGTCTGGGATAACAGGATAGATCGACACAAAAGACCTCCCCTATGCCTAGGCGGACCATGATCCCCACAAGACAACAGTCAGTCGAACAATCGAGACGCGTGAGAGACGGTAAAATCTCCCACCGGGATTAGCTTTGGTATTCTGTCCAAAAGATTGCCTGCGTCATTTCTTTTTACTCACTTGCTGCATTTCGTTGGCTCTTGCGACATTTGTCTCTTTCCAGAGGGGTTCAAACCGACAGCAATAAAATCAGGCATTCCAATGAGGAAAGGTACAGGAGCCGGCATCCCATCACCAAAGAGGCTCCTTGGAGAGAAAGGGATTGCTAGGGACAACAATAACAACAGCGTCCCTGCTGAGGCGCCGCCAAAACTTGTATTTCGCTCTGCCATGAAAGCGACCAACTATACCAACAATAGCGGCAAAAACAATAACGACGGCAGCAGTAGCAATAATCAACCGCCAAAAAGCAAACTAGTTCGATATATTCAACTCCCGACTGAGAACTTTGATGATGATGAGTCTGAACAAGCACCTGAAATAAACCATAGTCCAAAGGGCGATGATTCCCTTGAAATGGTCCAGGACGATCAGGTGGACGCTGAGCGAGCGGAACAATCAGAGCAGGCGGAAGAAGAGGAACAGGGACAGGAGCAGGAGCAGGAGCAGGAGCAAGGGCAGGAGCAAGAGCAAGAGCAAGAGCAGGAGCGGGAGCAGGAGCAGGAGCAGGAGCGGGAGCAGGAGCGGGAGCAGGAGCAGAAACAGGAGCGAGAGCCAGTAGAGGATGCGATTGCCAATGTCGTTACTGCGCCGACGACGCCTACGGTCCCGGGTCCTTCTAGGTTTACACGTATTTCTAAGAAGACTCTTTCGCCAGCCAAGAAATTGAACGCAACAATCCCCACACCTCTAGACGACGGAACCGAGGTTAGTGGCGCCAGTCGTATTTTACTATTTTGTATTTGTAACCTTTATGTAAATTGATTTTCTTTCTCTGATGTCTGTAGCAGGTGCAAAAGAACATCAAAGAGTTAAAGGCGATGCTGGGGCGATTGGGATTGCTACCCCTCTCTGCTACATTGGAGTCGTCTATGGATGGACTTGACGCTGCCACGTTGGAGAAGGGAGGACTCTGCGAAACATTGACACTTCTGCAAAAGCTGGGGGGTATGTGTGAGAAGCAGAAAGAGGTCATTGATCAGATGACGGATCAAATTATTGCTAATGAGACGCAGGCGCAGAGGGAAGATCCTAAGATGGAAGGAATGATTCAGCGGATGGCTGATGAACTGGAAGACGTGAAGGTAATCATCGCAGAGGCAGACGACTGTATGAAGGATTGAGGGGTAAACGCCATGGTACTAACACGACCGATGATCTTTAATGGGTTGCCTCGGTAGGCTGAACTGAACGAAACCAATAAAAGAAATCGGGTGCTGGAAGTAAGATCAACAGAAGCGACCATGGAGCTGGAGAAACTTCGATCAAGTAAAGAGACCAGCACACAGGCGTCGGCTACCGAGACCAAGGTCCAATCCCTGGATGCTGCAACTGAAATCAGCGGAAACTGGGGCAGCATCGAAGAACTATTAGATCAGCGCGGAGAAGGATTCAGGATATCGCGCTCAAAAAAGACTGCAGCCCAGAACCAGCAGCGACATTTTGAAGAAGTACCTGCAAAATGGAGAGGACATATTCAAAAGATCGAGCAGGAACTACATGCATTTAAGGCAACACTGGACCGTCACCCATCGTCCTCGTCATCGGGAGCCACGACGTCTGAGGTTGATGGATTGGAGGATAGACTGAATGAGGTCTTGCTAGATAACGGACGTCTGAAGCAAAAGAACAAGAGTCTGACAAGAGAGCTTCTTAACCTACATGACGATGGCGCAGGTACAGTACCTCTCTTTTCTCACAGCCTCTTGAAATATTGTAGACTGCAGCGCTGACCACGTCCTGTTTTATCATCTTATAATAGACCAAGAGCTGAAGGACCGCGCCTCAAAATATAAGATGCTTTTGAAGGACATCATGGCCCGACTCGGAGTAGAGAACCACAAGCAAATACTCCCAGCCTTAAATGAGATTGAGCGGATGGTACAAGATCTGCCGAACTTGCGACGGTTCATAGCGAAGACTGAGAGGATCATTTGGGAATCTGAGATCATCGAAGGCACGGTCAAGGTCCAAAAGTACTCTCGAGGCGGCATGGATGGTCCCGAAAGTCTGGATATTGACAGTAAGGGTCCGATTCAAAAGTCGTCAGGGGATCCTGGACTGAAAGGAAATGGAGGAGCAGGGTTGGTGATCAAGGTGGGCAGGACGTGTTCGCAGAGTCTTGAGGAGACGTTACAGCGTCTGCAAGAGTGGAGCGAGCTGCTGGATGTGCTGAACCACGTTGAGTTTGCAGATAATTCGAATGATACTTTCGTTGCCCCGATATCTTGATGGACAGAGCAATGCCAGAGACTTTAGACATATGAATAGCATTTGCGGCACAGTTAGTTGGCCGTTTTTTATTCGAAAATAATGTACAATACTTTTAATAAGGTGTCTAGATTGTGAACTTCATACATCTACAATGCATCACCAGGGAAAGTGCGAGGTTAGTAAAAAAAAAGAAAAAAAGCACTCGACTGAAAACCAAGCAAAACACGTGACAATAAACTTGCCTTGTCTCCTCATGTGTCTTTTGGCACTTCAAATCACAATACCGCATCCCACATTTACTGCAGCGATAAGTGCCTTTCCACCCACACATACTACAAAACAACCGACTCGGATACCGACTCGGTCCCATGTTCACATTTAGATACGTCGGCACATCCGGTCCATAATCCGCAATCCCAGACTCATCAAGCAACATACTCAATGGTTTCTTTGGAAGCGCCGGTTTTCTATGCCCTCGAAATCCCACACTGGTGTCAGTCATCGCTCCGCCAACACCGCCGTCGCCGCTTGTTCCAAAACTACCTGCACCGATCACTCCTGTGCCCGTGCCTGAGCCTGCTGTACCCTTCTTGGCTTTCCCCTTGTACCGCCCCGGGGAAGCTGCGGGTGTTGCTAAAGACGACCCCAAGGTTCCGACTACACCTCCGACGATCGATCCGACGGCTTCTAAATCTTGAAGGGGTTTAGCGTTGAGAGTTGCGGGGCCCGGGACGGAGGCTGCTGCGGCGGCGGTAGCAATGATAGCCTCATACTCGTTCAGGGCCACAAAGTTATCGCGCTCAAGAGATTCAAGGTGATGACGGAGTTGGCGCGCCCTGGACGCGTTGTCCAACACTTTCGGGGCTGCCCCAAAACAAGAAAAAAAAAATATGCGGTTTTTTGCTTAATTTTTTTAAAGTTCATTCCTGTGTACCAGCCAACACTGCAGCTGTAGGAAAAACCTTCCGCATTCGTGAAACACAGAGATGCCAGACGAACACGCGCCATTTGAGCCGCCTTATTTTCTTTCAGCCAGCCTTTCTCTCTCGCAATTACAGATAGCAGTCGCTGCTCTCGCCATACCTGACTTTGTTCTGTCTTGTTTCCGTGACATGAATGTTGCAAATGTCGAAACAAAGGGCGAAGTTCATCGCAAAGAGCAGAGCCCGTTATTTTATTGTATCACAAGCAGTCACAAGCCGCCATTCTATGGGGGAAGCCTCAGCTCCAATGTCTACGACCAAGTCTCTCCGTCGAATCCGGTGAAGCCCTATGAGAATTAAAGTAGGTACCGCAAATAAGTATGCGTTCATAAGAAAAATTCAATGGCTTGGTGGTCAATCTCTCTTTTATAATGGATGACACTTACAGTGAGCAAGAAGATGGGGAAGAAGGGTTTCTTTTCAATCTGTGAGCACCAGTTCCAGGCAGACGTTAATCTTCCGTCAATGCATGATCCTATCGGGTTGTTAAAAAGATATAGAATCAGAACACAAGGACTTCCTCAAAACCTTCAAGCGACACAAATTGTTGCGAAACTCCATATATGATAACTTACCAGCCGAGAAAAAGTTGTCTGCACCAGAGCCATCGAATGCCATGCGGAAGAAATCGCACACAATCATCTTTCGCAGATTTGTCACTCCTCCAAAGCTGTCGCGGATATAGGCATTGATTCCCTCATCCTTCGCAATGTCCTCAATCTTCTCCAGCGTCAGGATAATCGGATTCAATATCCTGGCTACCTGATTGTATTTGTCGATAAATAAGAACGCATTCGGCACGTTGCTGTCGCCCAGATGGATCACCGAACTACCAACCCAGACTCCAGCCTTCTGTTGCGCTTTGTGCAGGATCGTATGCATCGCCTTCGAAACTGCTGGGCAACTCTGAAGACGCTGCAATCCTTGGCCAGTATCGCGGAGTCGGTAGTCGTTATTTAGCATGTCTTGGTCAGACAACATCCAGAGGTAAAACATCTCGTGGGCGATCTCGCGCCAAAGGTTGAGTGTTTGGTTGATGTACCAGTACTGTGTTTCGTGGTTATGTGTCAAACGGGCACCCTGACTACCAGACCGAATGGCAAGAGAGAAGTTTTCTTCGGCAGTGGTGGGTTTAAAGTAGGTCGTTAAATATTTGAGCATCTTGTCGCATGGGTCGCTATAAAAACGAAGAATGGAAGGGTTTGTCAGATATTTCCTGTCAAGAGCAATATCATCCATCATCCATCATCCATCGCCTCGCTTTTGTACTTACCGATTCGTCCTCAAGAAGCTGTGGTTGTCACCGATGGAGTACAGGCACACCTTGATTTCATCAGGTGTCAGGTTTTCATTGGCATATTTCCGGCTGAGTACATCAATGGCATACTCCTTCTTCCTGATTTCCTGCTGGATCTGATGGCGCGACCTGCCGTCAGCGATAATCTCCTTAGTAGCATCCGCAACAAGATCGTTTCGCAGCACATCCAGTCCATCACGCTCCTCCAAATACGAGTGCACGGTCTTGATAGGGGTCACACAGCTAAATCCCAACGTCGATTCGATCTCATCGGTTGTAGAGTCCATCAAAAGGTACATGAGTTTTCCATAAGCACTTCTCATCTTCTCAGGATTCATGATCTTGTGACGACGACCAATCTCAAAGATGATCTGGAAGAACTCTTCATTGTCCTCAAAGCTCTTTTCTGCAAACAACTCTTGTCCACGGCGGTAATCACTCGCCACTAAAAATCAAGGAAGGAAGTAATCGCACGGACAGAGTATAAATGAACGGTCGAATCGATTACGACAGTTGATCTTGCAAAAAAAAAATCAAAAATCAAAAATATAGCGTCTCGATCGGCTATGCCACGTACCGACAAGTCCGGAGATGATGGCGCAAAGGTCCTTGATCTGGTGAATGATACGCTTGGCCTTGCTGGTGTAGGAGAGGATGTCGACCTTGTCCGTGTACTCACTCACGTTCAATGCAGCTTCAAGACTATGAGCAAAAAATTGGAGGGACAATTGAGAAACGGGGCAGCAGAGGGACTTCAACACTAAATTTACAAGGGGTTGCAGCATTTCCAGTCCCAAGCGCATTCTTGATCCATCGAATCAAATCAACACACACGCATACACACACACAGACGTAGACACTGGAGAAAACAAAATACGTCTCTTACAGGCGCAAGAGCTTTCGCTCCGTCAGGTCCAAACGCATTGGGATGTACTTTGAACGATCAGTAACCCAATCGCCAAACGTAGAGGATCCGCTCGAGACAATAACCTTGGACTCTGGAAGATCTATCAAAGTCTCGCCACTCAGCGAACTGCCCTTCGAGGTCGACTCTGAGATGCTGTTAGATGGGAGCTCGAGTGTCGCACTGTTGTTCTCATTAGGCTTGAAGATCTCCTTCTTGATGTGGCGGACACGGTTTCCGGTACGATGAAGCATTGCTAATAGAGGAACGAACTCAGTTCATTAGGCAATTGTTGAATGTGCACAGACTCAGGTACAAGTGGAGATGAACTGCTGAGTGATCCGATTGTGAGCAAGTGTGGGGTCATTACCGTAGCAGACCTCGCAAAAGTCCTCAGCGCACTCCTCGCATGAATAAAAGGACTCCTGGTCTTTGCATTCGACGCAGAAGCCCTCGGCAACGGCCATGGCAGCAACGAGCTCCTCTTCCATCTGCTTGGTCTCGGACTCTTGGCGGTCGTCAGGGCCGTCGGGGTGATCACGCTCATTGTCGCTGTCGCTGTCAAGTTGATCCTCTCGCTGGAGGATCTCCTCGAGACGATGCTTCCGGTCAGCGTCGTTACCCCACATGAATTCAAGGTATGCTGCGAAGAAGTGGTGGTGTGGTTGGGCTGGTGTGGATAGGATAGCAGTGGAGCACAGGAGCACAATGAAGGTAAAGAAATGCAAGGAAGGCACAACGACTTGTACAACGAGCAGCGCACTTCTACCCCTTAATCATCTATGAAATCCGCACAGCGCGTTTCAGATCGACGCGATCACCCGAAACACGTTTTCGTCATATCTACCCAATGCTCGCAGACTATCATTTGTTCACTCTTGTCCCTCTACGTTCCACCTCCACTTCGCCTTCACCCCGACTGCAACCAGGAGTACAACAATAATCAAAGCACAGCACCTTTGTGTCCTTATGGAAACCCCTCGACCAACCTGGTTCCTTACCAGCCCAAAATCGCTGCCGGAACACGAGCAACGACCCATTCCACAGGAGGGTCTAAGGTATTTCTCCATTCTCACGAACACTCTACACAACAACAAAAGTCCAACCAATGTGCGTCGTTTCACAGATCTCGCCACTTCAGTTAGCTAAGACGCATAATCTCTGCATAATCTCTTCTTGCACGCTTCCACCCAAGGTCTCCGATCGAAATTTACCCCCCAACCGGGCCCATGCTGAAAGGCGCCCAGGATTTCATGCAAGCACTTCCCACTTCTACCGGCGGTGGCATCGCCTCGGCTCAAACCTCCGCGCAGGGTCTGAAAGACGCTCTTCATATCATCTATCAGCATTTGGACGAGAAGCACCACCTGGACAAGGTCGTCCATGCATTGTACCTCCACCCAGATGGCCGCATCGGTCTGACCAAGAAGGAGCCAATCTTGCCCTCAGATGTTAGTTCCATCGCCTTTGGTAAGCTTCCACTTCCCGTACTCTATGCTATGAGAGGGGAGCGCCGCAAAGAGGGGACTGAACGGGTATGGAGGTGTGAGCGTGTGATTCGATTTTTTTTTTTTTTTTGGGAACACATGCCATCATCACGCATTTTCGTGGGCCATCAGGGTCATGTCATGATTTAACTGACGTCTTTCAACCGCAACAGCCCATCGGGTCCACGCTGTCTTCCCACGTCCAGCTGAACTCCTAACCGCAATCAAAAAGACTCGTGAAAGCTCCCATGACATTTCACTTCTCTACCTTCTCTTGACCGACCCTCCGCTGCGCTACCGCCTCTGTACGATCGCTCATCTCTTCGAGGCCGCCCTGGCGGTCACCAACGGCTATGAGACCTATGGTGAGCACCCACGGCAGCTATCCATCCAAGAGATGTCGTATGTACTGCAAAAGCTCCATGACCTCTTCATTGAACTATTCCAGTGGCCTGTCGCCCAGGCCAGTCTCAGAAGGTTCCTATCCCACGTGTACGAATGGACTGTAACCCAGACGATGAGCGCAACCAAAGATGACAACGAAGAGGAGCCAGAATTCCCGGATATTGTCAAGGAGATCTTCCCCAGTCATGACCTCATCTTTCAAGAGTACCGAAACATCATAGAGACGGGTGGACAAGATCAGGCCTTTATGGTTGAGTGTCATATGCTATTCAAGTTTGTGATGCTCTCTCTGAAGCAACCCAAGTTTACCTCTGCCCCAGACTGGACAACCGAGGGTCGCACGGTTATCGAGAATCTGCAAAAGACCCTTGGTACTGGCAGATATCGCGGCCCTGCGCAACGACTCCTCCGCATCATCGTGAGCGCGACGGATCAGCTTTGGGAAGGAGGGAGTCTGACGGACACCAGTCTTGCGATCGAGAAGTGTCTGCACACTGTGATCTTGAAATCACTTCGCGGTTCGGACTCAACCTCAGATCTCGGAATTGATGTCGGAATGGCTGGCGCCTGGGACGTGATGGATGACTTTGAGAGGCTGGTTCGCACTGCAAGCAACAACGTGGCGCCTCTCCTACTGCCGAGTATCGTGTGGACACGTAATAACTCTGAGGTCTGTCTCGATGGGGTGGTCGTCCAATTTCCTCACTTGTTGCCGAACCATGTGCAGCTGAACTCCACCATGGAGTTTGACAAACAAAAGAACAAACACTACCGTCAGTGGCACCTCGAAATGTAACAACGAATGCATTGTATATGGGTTTTCAGATGCCGACTTCGTTAATGTGATATTAATTCTGAATCTTGGTGTAGTAAGGGACTCGAGATTGAGTCTAAAAACATTCCATACTGCTACATATCCGAATCGCGTACTCGAAGACGACTAGTGGACGTCGGTGAGTTCAGCCTGTCGATTCCACCCAACAGTCTTGACATTGATATCAAGTTCATGCTCAATCCTCCCGAGATTCGTCGTGGAGCGACAACGGCTCTCCGTCGGGCGCAGGACCTGCCCGTGAAGTCTCATCCAATCGCATTAGCAGCCCACACTGCACTTTCCTCAGCCGTTTCGACTACGGAGCGCAGTCGCCGCCAGGAAACAACCAACGGTCATCATGTTCGTATCACTACCGCAAACAGACAGACTCTAGCTTCAACCCGGCCTGACAGAGGGCACACTGAGCCCGTTAGAACTTTGGAGATGGGACGAACTGTGGTCAGCGCAGGTGAGCGGCTCGGTCAAGAAGTAGCCAGGGATGCCAGGACCGCAGTGATGGTCATCTCCCAGATCCTGTACCCAAACCCACGGCCTACTCGCGGCTTAAGAGATCCTTACCGTCAGGAAGTGCATCGCACAGAGCCCTCGACAGGTCGTATCATCTGGGGCCGTCCTCAACGCCAGTTGTCGCACGGAAACGGTTCTGGCCCACTCCGTGACTACTACCGAAACCTCTTGGGGAGAGCCGGCAATGAAGTGGAGCAGGGCCAGGAGCGCCGACCAACTTCACCTCTGAATCCTGAACTCAATCCCACGCCCTCGAATTATAGCGACTACTTCGGGGCCCAGTCGGAAGATTCTCATGGGCGATTTGTGGACATGACAGAGTGCAAGATCCGCCTCCGAAAGCTAGATGTCCAGGTGCATGAAACGAAGCGCCCACTTCTGCACACGTTCGCCCACATTATCTTTGTCCGTAGGTTCCGAAAGGCTATGGAGCAAACACTGCAGCAGGCGGTTTTCGAGATTGTGGGTGCGATCAACAGAGGCGTCGACGAGGTCATGGAGTTCTCGCACGAAGAACTCCAGATGCGACACATTGGAGGAAGAGGAGCGCGATCTCAGGCCGTGGAATCGCAGCAACAACAGCAACAACGCTACTTGTCGCCACAGAGCCAGCCCGGGGCTTCGAAACAGGACACTGGCATCTTTACCGCTTTACCGATCTTCTCGAGTATGACTTGAGCTTGGAGGGAAAATCTGCAATGCCTGGACTATCATATGTCCTTGCAACATTGCGATCAAATCAATATCCAACGCCCATCTGGTCTACTTAGTTTTCGTATCAAGTAACTCGATTTACCCGTTGTTCTTATTCGTTACCCCCCAAATGACGTTCAACATCAATAAATGACAAAAATGAGTGACAAAAAATGATATTGTACATGGACAGTAGTGGGCTTTGTTATTTCTGCTTCACGCTGGCACTATTGCTACTCTGGCTCTTTGCATAAATATCGCGTTTCGCCCAGAACGTAGGCATTGCAATATTACGTCCGTTGGGATAAACACACTTGTCGATAAAAAAACCCCGTAACTTGGACGTAATTAGATCCGTCACCTTTGGAACATCCTCCAGCTTTGTCCGTGCGCCCAACAGCGATTGTACACCAAATTCGAGATCAAAATCCGGAAGCGTTGATATGGAAATGTGCTGCTGTCCATCAATTGTGTTGAATTGCATCGTCATCTAATTTGTCAGAAATGGTTGTCAAATCGTTAAGAAAGTTCGACAAAACCATTTTTTTTCCCACCAGCTCTTTTGTTTCCCATATCTTAATTCAACTCCTTACCGTTGCTTGGAATTTGATCACAGAAAGGATGAGCGATACAGGCAAGGCTGCTATCCTTGGCCGTGGCCAATTGATCAGCACTGATGTCTCGATACCCAACATGATCTGGTCATTGAAGTCGATATCGATCTCTGCCCTCTAATTTATCATCATGACAATCGAAAATCCGAAACGTTCTCCTTCATAAGTCATGCTGTCGTTATAGAGATAAAAAACAATAAAAAAACAATAAAAAAATCCGCCATGCTGTCTCCTGGTCCTGTTTTCTGTGTTTCTTCATTTCATTTTTTTTCTCATACCACACTGCCCGCAGGTTGATCTGCTGGTCTGATCCTGGCCCTGCTAAGAACTGGGAAATCCTCTCCAAGGTTGAGTTCCGTCACACGAATATGTCCCTACAAAGGAAAACATGTTTGTAAGAATGAAATGAATCGGAGAGAGAAAAAAAAAAACACAAACAACGTTGGAAAGAGAACTTGGCCTTTCCGGTTCACAAAAATGCGGTGATCCCTCCTGCCCTTGTGTTTTCTTACCACCCAGTCTGGTCTGACACCTCCATTGAGAGCCTCTGCCAAAGCTTTGATTAACCGGTTATTCACTTTCGAATCGTCTCTGTATTGAGCAATAGCCTGCGCCATTAATACGCTCATCCAATCCAGTGATTCAGGGGTATGGTCGTAAACGTCATATAGCGTCTTGTTCAGGATAGTCGTGGTCGAAGGGAGAGAAGGTTTTGTAGGTGGGGCTGGGATTGACACTCCTCTATTCGAAAACGATCGTGGCTACGGTGTCATGTAAAAAGATTGAGCAAATAGGGTCAGGTATTTTGCAATGATAAATGGGGATGTACGATAATATATTCATGCATGCAGCTAATAAAGGGCTATCTTTGTCTACCTTGCGACCATAGCGAACATCCTCGAGGAGCAAGTATTTAAAACAGACAACGACCAGCAACACGACACTCAACTGTCCGAGGAGTAAGCCTGTAGTAAAAGACATGCCAGAAGAGTTGTGCTGTGAGGCCGAGACACGGTCAAAGTGTTTCGCAATCTCGATCAGGTACTCCTGGCCTTCAGGTGCCAGAACCTGGACATGGTTAGCCATGACGATGGATTGAATTGTCTTGTGGGCGGGCCAAATGAGAGAATCGTTTCAAGTTAAGGCATAAAGCGAAGGTGATGAGGGAGGGGGGCGGAGGAGAGCGACTAGACTGGGCTGGGCAATGGGAAGGAAAGACTTCACCCTTTTTTTCATATGCTCTTCTTCAATTAGGGAATTTCCGTGGCTTGTTGTTGGCCCTATCACAATGCACACGGCCCGAAGACGCGTCTTTCTATGCTAGTCATGAGCTGCACCTCGCATGGGATCCCGTCGATAGACAATGCTGATACAGCGCGCTTCCGATAACTAAGGCACTGAACAACTTGTCTGCGGACTAACGACCCATTTTTGTTACTATCGAACTATCGCGATGTTCTTCACTCCAAACAGCCTATAATGCACGGCCCTTGGATTGCACCAATGCACGTCAAGCAAAGTAGACATTACGAGCAAGGCACAAGTGGCTCAAATAGAAGGCGCTGTCATTATACCTACCGAGGACCAATACTCATGCGCTCACTTGTCTTTTCTCTGGTCGTGGGCCTGCTGTGCGCGAGCAAAGCCGCAGAAATTGGCAGTCATGGACGACGAAGAGACGCGTTTTAAATACAAAAGACGGCGGCAGGCACTCCCACAATCCTCTTGACTCTTCTTTCCCAACAACGCTCTTGCACACACACACACACGCGCACCCTGCAAGCATCAATAGCCTTTTTTTTTTTTTTTTCATAACCTCTCTCAATCACACAGTTTCGAAATCATGTCTGGCCGCGGTAAAGGAGGAAAGGGTCTCGGAAAGGGAGGCGCCAAGCGTCATCGCAAGATTCTTCGCGACAACATCCAGGGCATCACCAAGCCTGCCATTCGTCGTCTGGCTCGTCGTGGCGGTGTCAAGCGTATCTCGGGCCTCATCTACGAGGAGAGTCGTTCGGTCCTCAAGGTCTTCCTCGAGAATGTCATTCGCGATGCCGTCACTTACACTGAGCACGCCAAGCGCAAGACCGTCACCTCGCTCGACGTCGTCTATGCCCTCAAGCGCCAGGGACGCACCCTCTACGGTTTCGGAGGATAAACGAGTCATGGACACGCAGTCACCCCACACCCCCCTCTCCTTCTACTTTTACTCTCTCGGACCAACAAAGCAAAAGAAAAAGAAAAAGGGAAATAGACAGGCCAACAATCTATGTCCGCTTCTCTATTTCCCCCCCGCGGTTTGCAAGCACATGTTGTCCCTAGTCCATTTGTTTGTTTGAACATTACGTCTTTCTCGCGCAGCACCAATAAAAACATCAATCTTTACCACTCAAAGTCCAGCATGGCAGGTCACTATTCTTATTGTTTCAGTACCTTTAATTGTGGTCGTTCTGCGCTATCTTTAACTGCAGCCCTTTTTTTTTTTTGCACGCGTTCCCTTATACCTTTACCTTCTGCTGAGGGAACACGGGTGCGCCAACAACCACCCGCCTCGATTCAGCGTCTTTTTCCCACCCGCGACCTAGCTGAGCAAACTCCCATGAACGCTCATCCCCTCGGATATCCAAGAGATCCAAAATCTCGGGTGCCTTTTGGGGCATGACCGGTTGAAGCAACAGAGCTGCCATACGGACTGATTCCAGTGCATGCCAGATCACCGTGTCCAGACGATCCTTGTTGTCTGGGTTCTTGACCAGATTCCAGGGCTCGGCGTGACTGAAATTCGTGTTTGCCTAGGTATCAGTCAGAAGCCGAGATGTTGATGTTAGAGGGTGATGGCTATTCCTTGATCATCCATGACTACGGGCACGTCATTGCCTGTGGTCATAATCTGTGCAGGAAAGAAAGGTGACAAACCTCTGCGAGCATGTCGAAGATCGCTTGTATAGCATGCGTTGTCCTGTAGTTGCTCATGGCTTCGTCGTAGACTTTAGGCAGATACTGCAACTTCAAATGTAACGCCTTGTCATCGGGGTGGATGCTACCCTGGGAAGGTTTTGCTGGGACTGCGGATGATGGGTTCAGAATTACTGATGCTGATCTGCTCAACAGATTTCCAAGTTGACCTGCAAGCAACTTCTTGTATCTTTGCATGACCAATACAGACGAATAGTCTATTTCCGGGGGGAGGGCGATGTCTTGTCAGCATGGGCATCGTGTTTTGAAGGATATCCATCTCGTCACTCTCGCTCCTTACCTGCATCATCGGCAAGCCCTCCATCGTTCATTAGGTAGAACCGAATTGTATCCGTGCCGAACTCTGTCATGGCTGTGAACGGATCCACGACATTGCCAATACTCTTTGACATCTTCATCTTGCTCTGGGTCCAGTGCGCATGGGCGATAATCCTCTTGGGGGGTGCCAGTTCTGCGGCCATCAAGAATGCTGGCCAGTAGACGGCATGGAACCGCAAAATGTCCTTTCCCACTACTTGAGCATCTGCAGGCCAACCACAAACAGCCTTTTCCGATTCAGACATATCCTTCCAGGGATAACCAGTGACAGTGAGGTAGTTGGTGAGAGCATCCATCCACACATACATGACGTGGCTATCATCACCCGGGATGGGGATGCCCCAATTAAGCCTTGATCTAGGTCGTGAAATAGAGAGGTCTGCCAGTCCTGCCTTGAGCCAGCCCTGAACCTCCTGATGTCTACTCTTCGGCACAATTGTGTCTGGGTTCTGATCCAGCCACTCTAGCAGCTTGTCCGTGAATGCACTAAGCTTAAACTTGTAGTTCTCCTCCGTCGTCCACTCGACTAGCTTTCCTGTCTCGATCGCGATCTAGTAGTGTCAAGTGCTTTCGTTAGTAAAGCATTGTCAAAGCTTGATCTCGTTGTGCTAGCTATAAACTTACGTGGTACTTTTCTCCTGTTTTTTCATTCATCTTTTCTTCAACCTGAGTCGAGGGATAAAACGCCTCGTCCGATACAGAATACCACCCTTCATGCATCCCCTTATAGATGTACCCTCTATCCCACAATTGATCCCAGATCTCCTTGACAGCAATCGCATGCCGTGGCTCTGTTGTCCTGATATACGTTGTGTAGCTGATATTGGCCGCATCAAAAAGTTCCCTGAAACGCTGAGAAACAGTGTCACACAGCTCGATCTCCTTCACTCCAGCCTCGGCAGCAGCTTGTTGGATCTATCGGCGCAACATGCAATGTTCAATAACGCGATCTGGAACTTGACGAGTTACTTTCAAGAGCTCACGTACCTTGAGTCCATGCTCGTCTGTTCCAGCGCTCATCAACGCCTTACGGCCTTTCAACTCCTGGAATCGCTTGAATGTGTCTGCGAGCACCACCGAGTGCAGGTGTCCAATATGAGGTACTATTTTCGAAAGAACCACCATTGAGCGTAAATACTCCAAAACTAGCTAAAAGATGGATCGTTGTACCCTCATATTGACCAGCCCAGTTTCCTCTTACCCGCGTTGACGTAGAAAATCGGCGACGTGATGTAATAAGGCTTTTCTGTTGGATCGGTCTGTGTGCTGTAGAGCGCGACGGATGGTCTGATAGAAGCGCGTGCCTGAGAAAGCCGCAACGTGGTAAGAACAGGGTATCCTGGGCTAGTCAGTGCCCTTGGCTGTGTACACCGAGGCAAGCGCCTCAACAAGAATGTCGAGCTCAGCATGGCGAATGAGAAGCTTGAATCGAAAAAAAAAGTCCTAGAGAGGAGGGTTGATTCGGATCAGCCCTTTTGGCGCGAAAGGTGCTGTTGTCAGCCAGCAACGGCCACGCCAGGTTCAATCCGAATTGAAACCGAATTCTACTACGTAGACGGCAGATCACATGATCGGTCAGTTTTGGAACCTTGTAGTCGCCCTTTTCCGCACAAACAAAAGCAGAGGGAACGCTGGCATTGAATCACACCCCCTTCCTCTCTCCACTCATCACCCGCATCTCTGCATCAAATGGCCTCCCTTGCCGCTAGATTGGCTTCCGCCTCCTTGAACCGCACAGCCCGTGTCGCTGCTGCCCGCAACGTCCTCGGTATGTCCCCCCTTCACCCTTTGTATCTTCTCTTCCCGGCCGGTTTCCGATGCCCTCCTTCGTCACCTCGGGATTTCAGACACCATTTAAGCAGCAAGTTTCACACAAGCAAGGGACAACGACGCGGATCAGCTATACCTTGAGCACGGTATTCATGCGGATGACTCTACTATTTTCAGCCAAGGTTGATCGTCAGGGCTTGGGAATCAGTTTATGCATGCGTGAGCTCCGGAGTAATCTCCGAGGTCAATCGGATTCGGATCATCCGAATATTTCAGCTTGTGCCTGAATAAACCTCGGAGAGCAAGAGGGACCCTGGTAACAGCTCTGGGATTGAGGGCATGGCACGTATCGAGTGCACTATTGGACTTTAACCAACCTTCAGGACTAGCTTTGCACAACGTCACTGGCGTCATACGTCCCGTACGCGTTCGGGACACTATCAGGAAAAATGGGACAAACAGGATCCATGGGATCCCAACCATATTGATTTCCATACACCACCCATGCACAGGATCCCCCCCCATTGCCTTCAATCACGATGCACGCTAACTCGATTGTCATCGACTATGCTTCTCTTGATCAGCCCCCGCTGGACTTGCTGCCCAGGTTCGCTTCAACCACAACGTGGCTCGCGAGACCACCGACATCCCCAACTTTGACAAGTACAAGAGCGGATCTGGAGATTCTTCCAACCGTGCTTTCTCCTACTTCATGGTCGGAACCACTGGTGCCTTGTCTGTTGTCGGAGCCAAGTCCACCGTCGCTGACTTTTTGGCTAACATGTCTGCCTCAGCTGATGTCTTGGCCTTGGCCAAGGTCGAGGTTGATCTCAGCACTATCCCTGAGGGTCGTAATGTCACCATCAAGTGGCGTGGAAAGCCCGTCTTCATCAGACATCGCACCCAGGATGAGATTGAGGAGGCCAACACTGTCAACATGGCTGAGCTCCGTGATCCTCAGAATGATGCCGAGCGTGCCCAGAAGCCCGAGTGGTTGGTCATGTTGGGTAAGATAACTGCTTTTCATGCTGTGCTTGATTTGATCTGGTTCTTGTGATGGGGCTTTGCTCGGCTAACATTATCGACATTGTGTGTTCATTGGAAAACAGGTGTCTGCACTCACTTGGGATGTGTCCCAATTGGTGAGGCTGGTGACTATGGTGGATGGTACTGCCCCTGCCACGGATCCCACTACGATATCTCTGGTCGTATTCGTAAGGGACCCGCACCATTGAACCTCGAGATCCCTGCCTACTCGTTCGAGGAAGGCAACAAGATCGTCATTGGTTAAGACAGCATGCACGTTAGGAAAAAAAACTTTACTCTCCCTCGATTCAACAACAAAAACACATCATATCGTCTCTATCTGCATCCGTCAACACAGCACTTCCCGCCCACTTTCCCCCCCCCCCCCCCCCCCCCTCTTATTTTGACACGACCATTGCGCGAGGAGACAGGACTATTTGCTTTTGTTCTCTGGACGCGATAATACTTTATATACACATCACCCTCTCGTTATTAGATTCTGTGGGGTTAGAGCGCTACTCCACTATGTGGATGGCGAATAGGACAATAAAAAAAAATATACACCTTTTGAATATTGGGGAGGCAATTTATCGTTGTCAATTCGTGTTGGCTTCCATGGCCACCACATCCAGACAAGTTACTTTCACCTGCGCCGGCGGTAGGTCTGACTACCTACACGACCAGCTGGCTCGATTGAACGAATGAGTTGGCCATTTCAAATACATCGCTCCCCAAGGCACGCGTTGTCCGCTAGATCCTATTTTGGCAGAGCCCTTAACGTAATTTTATACCGGGCTTGTGCGTCAAGCAGTTGGGGGTGAGATAGTAGTAACTTGCTGAATAACGCACCCTCATCACAACCTTGCATCTCTTCAGGAACAAAACCAGCTCATTTCATTTCAGGAAACGAAAAGCATAAGAGCAATCCCCCGACGACATTTCCGTATACAGGATGGAGAACCCGAATGAGTTACCTGCCATGTCCATGACAGACTACAAAACCAAACGCGATTCCTGTCGACAAAAGATAGCTTCTAAATATGACATCTTGGGCTTTATCAGCTCCGGAACCTATGGCCGTGTCTACAAGGCCAAATCCAAGAATAAGTAAGCGGAGGGGCTAGGAGAGAATTCGCTGGCGCCTCTTCCAGGAACCCCCCAATTAAATGATAGAGGGCTAAAAATCGTGGTTCCTCTCATCTGGAGTATAGGGACGACGGAAAGGAATATGCCATCAAAAAGTTCAAGCCCGACAAAGAAGGCGAAGCAGCAACGTACATTGGAATTTCACAATCAGCATGCCGAGAGATCGCTGTAAGTTTTGCACACATCTCTCTCTCTCTAGAGCAAGCTGCGTATTATAACATGCCATCGTTGGAGAGGCGTGCAATGATGGTCCTAATGTTTTGGGTATTACCTGTTGCCTCCCCCCTCCCCCACCTCCAACTTTTCAGCTCTGTCGAGAATTGCACCATGAAAACATTGTTGGATTACAGGAAGTTCTTCTTGAAGACAAGTCGATCCATATGGTCTTTGAGTACGCTGAGCATGATCTCCTTGTAGGTATTTCATGTTTGGTTTTGTAATATCTTCCCAGCCACATGTAGATGAATTTTGCTTAACACTCTTGCTTTGGCTTTTTTGCATATTGCAGCAAATCATTGGATTCCACAGCCATCCGGAGCGGAAATACATGTCAGAATACACCATCAAATCGTTTCTGTGGCAACTTTTGAATGGAGTCGCATATCTACACGCAAATTGGGTGATGCATCGTGATTTGAAGCCAGCCAATATCCTCGTCACCGCTAATGGAGTAGTCAAAGTCGGTATGAAGACAAAGCAGGATGAATCATGTTTTTTTTTTTTT
>MU617017.1:0-26954 GCA_025201705.1 Dissophora ornata
ATGGAAACGTGTCATCACGAGCATTGTACGGCCTGAACATTCATGAATAATGAGAAGATCGTCTTGTCTTTGGAGTGCTTCGCCTAGGCGATCCTATTCGTTGCCAATGACGCGTAATTAGTCTCCTCTCATGACTCGAACTGGTTGTGTAAACCCGAGCTGGGTGATTGGAACTCAGATCACTCAGCCCTCAACTCCAACCACCAGAAATTTCGCAACATGAGTGACGCTTCAGGAGCATCGGATCCGGAGGAAGATTACTACTGGCTGTCGCGTGACAAAGGCAAAGGCAAAGGCAAAGCAACGGTTCCTGAAGCTCCGAATCCCCTTCCTGCCTAACCTTAGGCAACACCCATGTCCTCTCCAGAGATTACTCCGTTCACCCAGCTTACCCCCCTCAGCTTACCCGGTTCGGGTTATCACTGGAGCTGGGAAGATTGGACGAGAGTACACTTGTTCGCACACCCAAAAACACACCCAGCTCGAGTCGCTACCCTCTTGGTCGTGATTCCTTTCTGCCAAGCTCGCAAACTGGCAGCAGAAAAGGATACCAGTGTCTACATTGGCCACAGTGGAGGTAACGAAGGCACTAACATGACTATGGGATAGAAAGGGAAAGAAAAATCACAGAAAAGAAAATACATATCCCATGGTTCTACGAAACAAATTAAACAGCATCGTTATCGTCATGTCATCAAAAGTGTATCCCCAAGACTTATATCGAGAGTGATTTGGACAAGGACAAGGCTATTTGCATCGATCGCTGCGTCTCAAAGTTCTTCTAGGTTAACAGGTCCGTCGGCAACAAGCTGCAGCAGATGTCAGGAGCAGGACTTCCCATGTAAAATACGATAATGACACACCACACAATAAGGGAAGCTCTGGCTTTTTTTTTATTTTTATTTTTTATTGACAACAAAAAATATAGAACGGTAAAGCAAACAATCATCGTTCCTACTTACCAATAGCCCCACCCACTGATCGGAACCCATATGCGACGCACTCGCTCGGGGCTCCACCTTGATCCAATGTCCTCCGCGCCACTTCCACACACCCAATGCGCTTGTAAAATTCTCTCGTCTGGTAATTTTGCTCGTGTGTCCAGATGATGACTCCGCGTCTCATGTTGAGGCGGTCATACCCTTTTTGCATCGCACCCAAGACCAATTTGCGGCCGACACCACCACCCTGGACTCCGATTTTGACATAGAGTGTGTCGATTTCACAATCAAAGTCATCTTGGGACCAGCCCTCATTGAACTGATAATTGTAGGCGCGATCCCACCAAGGAACAATCACCTGAGACGTGCCAATAACCTCGAGTTCACCCGTCTTGGGGTCTTTTCTCTCGGCAACAATATATGCCATCTCTCGCTTATCCATTGGTGCTGTAGTGAGAGAGAGAGAGAGAGAGAGAGAGAGAGAGAGAGAGAGAGAGAGAGAGAGAGAGAGAGAGAGAGAGAGAGAGAGAGAGAGAGAGAAAGAAACCAGGAGAGATAAATATCAAATACCAATCGCTAGTCACCAAAGGGGTTTCTCCATATGCAGGTCCATCCAAAAGACACTCGGTTGCTCATGGTCTTTATCAACGTACGAGTCATTCTCTTAATGTGATGAGCCGTCATCGCAGCATGGTCCAGGTTTTCGAAAAACGCTTCTGCTACAAAGCCGCGGTAATGGTACTTGTAGTTCGAGAACTGTATGTCGGTCAAAAACGGTGCATCCTCAACTCTGCCATGGCGAAATGTCACCTCTGTAACAGGTCGTTCACTGAGGTGGACCGAGGGTGAGGAAGATTCCCTCAAAGAAGTGGAGGCAACCGAGGCTGCAGGTCGGATGGGAGGGCACAAAGGAATGTGGATCGGGATAGACATCGCGGGGGTGGAGCTGCCACTGGAGGTAAGAGAGTCAAAGGTATTGGGGATGGCCATGGATTTCCTGTGTCCGTATTCAGTCTTTTTAAAGTTTCGGAGGATAGGCAATTGCTGTGCTCACTATGATCTGCGAAAGCGTGGGACGATTGAGAGGGTCTTCTGAGAAAGGCAAGAGGAGAGGGTATTTATAGGCTCTGTTGTGGAGGGATGATAGCCCTGTTGTGGAGGGGCGATGGCCCTCCATTCTGCCCGATGGAGGCGAATGGAGCGAATGGAAAGAGATGCAGAGAATTGAGTTTTCTTTGGTGAGTCAAATCAGTGTTTTTGTCGCTGACTCCCCCCACAAATAATTAAAAACCCTTTTTTCATGCAGGAACGCTTGACAACAGTCAGTGCATAAACATAAACGCCCAATCGACCATTACTACATGTGAATACCTGGCTTTCTTCCAGCGTGTACATGTACATCATCTGCGCAGCAACACAATGAGTTCCTCCGGTCAATTGATAAGACAGACAAGGACGCGCGATGGGTTCAAGATGTTCCATGCCCTTCCACAAGTAAGAAGAGATCTATAGCCGTGGCAAGTCTAATGAAAGGGGGGCGACTACATTCATTTTTTGTTCTCCACTTCCTTTGACTACGTCGTGACTATCCTTTCACTAGACATATCTTGATTCTCGAATACTGTCAACCTAGTTTCATTCCAATCCCGGCCAAGCTCTTAAACTATCAGCAGAAAGGAAAAAGAAAGCAAGTATATCATTGTCTACATTGGCCACAGGGGAAGTAACGAAGGCACCGCACACGGCTATTGGATAGAAAGAGGGAAGAAAAAGCACAGGAGAGAAAACATATATCCCATGGTTCTACGAAACAAACTAAACAGCGTCGTTTCGTCATGCCATCAAAAGTGCATCTCAAAGACTTATATCGAGGGTGATTTGGACAAGGGCGAGGCTGTTTGCATCGATCGCTGCGTCTCAAAGTTCTTCGAGGTTAACAGGTCCGTCGGCACCAAGCTGCAGCAGATGTCAGGAGCAGGACTTCCCATGTAAAATACGACAATGACACACCACACAATAAGGGAACCTCTGGCTTTGTTTATTTTTTCTTATTGACAACAAAAAATAAAGAACGGTAAAGCAAACAGCCGTAGTTCCTACTTGCCAATGGCCTCACCCACTGATCGGAACGCATATCCGAAGTACTCGCATGGGACTCCACCTAGATCCAATGTCTTCCGTGCCATTTCCAAACACCCAATGCGCTTGTAAAATTCTCCTGCCTGGTAATTTTGCACGGGTGTCCAGATGATGACTCCGCGTCTCATGTTGAGGCGGTCATACCCTTCTTGCATCGCACCCAAGACCACTTTACGGCCAATACCACCACCTTGGACCCCGATCTTGACATAGACTGTGTCGACTTCACAATCAAAGTCATCTTGGGACCAGCCCTCATTGAACCGATAATTGTAGGCGCGATCCCACCAAGGAACCGTCGCCTGAGACATGCCAACGATCTCGAGTTCACCTGTCTTGGGGTCTTTTCTCTCGGCAACAATATACGCCATCTCTCGCTTATCCATTGGTGCTGTAGTGAGAGAGTGAGTGAAAGAGAGAAATCAGGAGAGGTGAATATCAAATACCAATTGTTAATCACCAAAGAGGTTCTCCAGATGCAGGTCCACCCAAAAAACACTCAGCTGCTCATGGTCTTTATCAACGTACGAGTCATTCTCTTGATGTGATGGGCCGTCATCGCAGCATGGTCCATGTTTTCGAAAAACGCTTTTGATGCAAAGCCGCGGTAATGGTACAGGTAGTTCGAGAACTGCATGTCGGTCAAAAGCGGTGCATCCTCAACTCTGCCATGGCGAAGTGTCACCTCTGTAACAGGTCGTTCACTGAGGTGGACCGAGGATGAGGAAGATTCCCTCGAAGAAGTGGAGGCAACCGAGGCTGCAGATCGGATGGGAGGGCACAAAGGAATGTGGATCGGGATAGACATCGCGGGGGTGGAGCTGCCACTGGAGGTAAGAGAGTCAAAGGTATTGGGGATGGCCATGGATTTCCTGTGTCCGTATTCGATCTTTTTTAGGTTTTGGAAAAGAGGTAATTGCTCTGCTCACTGTGATAATTGAGAGGGTCTGAATCTTAGTACTTGATGGATTCCGGAGAGACGCAGGGGAGAGGGTATTTATAGGCCCTGTGTGGAGGGGTGGTAGCTCTGTTGTGGAGGGGTGATGGCCCTGTTGTGGAGGGATGATGGCCCTCCATTCTGCCTGATGGAAGCGAATGGAGCGAATGGAAAAGAGGGAGCTTTCGTGAGTCAAATTAGCGTTGTTGTTCAGGGACGCTTGGCTTGTACTAGTGCCGATCGACCATTATTACATGTGAATACCTAACTTTCTTCCAGCGTGTACATCATCTGCGCAGCGACACAATGAGTTCCTCCGATATCAATTGATAAGACAAACAAAGAGGCGCAATGGGTTCAACATGTTCCATGCCCTTCCACAAGTAAGAAGAGATCTATAACCGTGGCAAGTCTAATGAAAAAGGGCGCGACTACATTGATTCTCGAATACTGTTAACCCAGTCTCACTCCCTCTTGGCCGGGATTCCTCTCGGCCAAGCTCGCAAAGTAGCAGCAGAAGGGAATAATAAAGAAAATCAAAAATCGAGAACAAAAAACAAAGAGCCGATGTCAGCCTGGGAATGAGGAATAGGAATAAGGAAGAATTACAAGGGAGAAGGTGGAACTGAGGAAGGGAGAAAAAAGTGCTCGAGTGAAACAAATCTCCCGTTCATAATTGGCGAGCTGTGAACTCGTGCATGCAACTACTGAGGCAATGCCCGATATTCTGCAAAAGGAAGCATTGCAGATCGCTACATCTATCACGCGACTGACTTTCTAGGAATTTTTAGCTGCAACAAGTAACATAATCTTAAATAGGGCGTGGCCTGTGCCTGTGAGCGAATGCTGCATGACAAACCCCACATTGTGCTTCAAATTCCTTGTGTGTCTGTGATAACAGTGTCTATTGCGGTCGATACATATTCCTAAACTCGCCTCAACACCTTCTTCACGACTTGCAACGCGAACATCATCGGATGACATATTATCGGGCGTCGGCATTCATTACAAAAAATGAAATCTCATTAGGATATCCTTCATGTTTTCGCGGTATACCTTCTTGTCATTCTTTGTAGGCGCTGGGATCGTCCGTTCGGGCTCCAGTTCACTTGTGCTTTGCTTCGATTTGCTTCTTGTTTCTCGCATTGCTAAAGTTGTCTTCTTTGTGTGTCTCGGCTTCATCGAATGCGTCGGTTCTTCTGAGGACTCGCTTTTGCAAAGTGAACTAGCTCCGCCATAACAGCATCTACCGCTGCTGTCTACATCCAGCGTGTCTTGTATCTGTCTCCATTGACGTTGTGAGATCGTTATTCGAGGAAAACGAACCTGACCATGCTGGACACCTTGTACGAATATGAATACACGTGATCTGCATACGTGACCGTGATGTCCCCTTGATTGTTTTCTTTTTTTCTTTTTTTTTCCCTTCAAAGAGAGAGAGCTTGAGCAGAGCACACTTTTCTGACCCATCTCAACAATAAACGAGACATTCGTTCAGACCCACCCTCGCCATGAAGGCATTCAACCCCAAAGAGGCTCGCCCCCCTAGAGGGTCTAACTCTTCTACATTCCCTTCCACTACCACTCAAAGGCCCTTCTCTGGAGTAGCTAGGGGAAATAAGGACGACAGTTTTCGCAAACCTTTTTCAAAGCCAGCTGGAGCAGCAACAGCAGGAGGATATGGATCTTTTAATAATAAACAGGAACCTCGGCCAAAGGGACCACCTGGCGGAAGAGACACATCAGGAGGGCAGAGATCGCAGCAACAGACAAAACCAGTAACGTTACCTTCCGCTTCAAAGACAGCAACAGGAGGGGTGTCCACAGCATCGGAGATGTTTGCAGAGGACGAGACCGCGACAGCAACAGCGACCAAACCTGTCAAGGTCAAGAAACCAAAAGTACCCAAACCACCTCTTGACCCGAATGGTAATTTTGATCCAGGACGGATTCGGTTTTTTCTTGTCATCGATTACTGAGTGTTGGGGTATACGAATCTTAATTCTAAACCGATTGCTTCTATCTGTGTGCATTGGGACACTAGAGCACATCACACAACGCGCATTCATCGGAGGTCTCGCCAAGGAAGTGACACCAACAGACTTAGAGGGTCGATTCAAATCATTTGGACAGCTAAAAGACGTTTACTTGGCTAAGGACCTGGATGGATCATGTCGTGGATTTGGATATGTGACCCTGGACACAACGCGCAAGGAGTGGTTAAAATGTATGGCGCTATTCAACGGAGCAAAGTGGAAGGGAAACGCGATGAAGATCGAGGAGGCAAACAAGGACTGGCAGACAAGGTAACCCTTGTGCAGTAATCAGGAAATAGAAGGCATTGTGATGTGGTTCATTACGAAATTCTACCCCGGAATGTCTCTCACCATTCTCCTTATTTCGATGGAAACCATAGGCGGAAGGA
The DNA here is from genome assembly GCA_025201705.1 of Dissophora ornata. NCBI lineage: Eukaryota > Fungi > Mortierellomycota > Mortierellomycetes > Mortierellales > Mortierellaceae > Dissophora > Dissophora ornata. Next base: position 6,443 of record MU617017.1, read on the forward strand.
GGATCTGGAGGGTCAGGCAAAACTTGAGAAGAAGGAACATGATGCTCTTTTGAAAAAGATCAAGATGAACCCCGCGAAACACGCCCAGGACATGTCACTGATCACAGACAAAAACATGGATGGGAAGCGTGGATGGAAGAGAGGGCGTTTTGGACGGCCTGTCATTACGATGAAGTTCGACAAGGTAACGACTTGTGCCTTAACGCATATACTGCATCGCAAGTTAGGGGGATGGACACTGTCAGGATCTTGTTGCTGATCATTATCCGCTTTATCCTTGACTGATTAGATGACATACGATCCATCACACTACAAGAACAATGCGGAGAAACTGTTCAATCTCCCTGGGAAGCCCCTGCCATTGGATAAACTGATCTACGAGATTGATGAGAATGAACCTAAGCCCAAGGGAAAGCACCTTCCTACAGAAGTCGCATTGGCGCCATTCTTCTCCACATCCAAGTCCCTCAAACCTGCTAATGCTACCACTACGACCGCAAGCACGGAAAAGACAAAGAAATCAATAGCAGACAAGACGACCAACGCTACAAATACCACTGCACAATCACAATCTCTTGACAGGATCAATGCCAATGTCTCGGACGATCGAGCCATGATGGCCTCTATTCTAGCAGGAATTGACATGAGTCCTCGGGCATTATCCCTAGACGGATCCGACATTGAAGATACTGACGAGGATGGAAGGGGTGCATTCATGGAGGACTTTGGGGGCTTGCATGATACCAAGGCAGACGATTTGTTTGGAGATGTTGTGATGGATGATGCTACAGCAGTTTTGTCAAAGTCACAGAGTGACTCGAGGCCAGAGGACTTGTTTGGAGATGACGGAGACGAAGACGAGTCCCAAGCAAATCGGCCCTCACTCGACTTTTTAGACGATAGCGATGATCAGGACGAGGAAGAGGAGTACGAGGAGGATCAAGATGAGGAGGATGAGGAAGATGAAGAGGAGTATGAGCAGGATCAAGATGAGGAGGAGGAAGAAGAAGAAGGGGACGACGATGGCATGGATGAGGAAACCATCCAGGCTATCGCTCAGCTCCAGGGGGCGTCCTCGACCAGCGGAGGCGGTCTCTTCGACTCTGATGACGACGGCGATAATCGCGATGGCGAGAATGCTACTAATGCCAGACTGGCTGAGGAATCGAACGTCACTCGTTTGAAAGCTATGGAGGCCCGCGAAGCCGAGCTAGAAGCTGCACGTGGGAAGCAGCAACAGTTGATTGCATCCACACTTGCTAACATTGACTCCCGAGACAAGAAGACCGGACACGTCGTCTTCTCAGACTCGGATGACTACGATAGTGAGGATTATGAGAAGATGGAGGCGGACCATGCTCAGAAGCAGTTAAATATGAACAAGCCTGCCAAGAGTATATTCGACTCGGACTCAGAATCAGACGAGGAGAAACAAGATTTATCATCTTCTAAGACTAAGAAGAAGGGTGCTAAGGAGATGTTTGCATCCGATGATGAGAACGATGATGCCGGACCTAACAAGTTTGGAGAGACAGGTAAGGATATTTCTCTAGCCAACAATTACCTTGACGAGCCCCCTCTGGAAACAGTGGAGTATGACTAACACGTGTTTTCATTCATTGCTTCTATGTTGAATAGCCCTGAACATCAAGGAACAATTCGAAGGACCCGGGGGAAAGGCATTGTTCCAGATGCAAACAAAAATCGGCACGAGCGATTCGCGTTTCCAACTGACCAAGGACTTCTTGGACGAACGGATCCAGGCTGAGGACGACGCAGATTTTATCGCCCATCAAGATCGTCTCAAGGGCGACGAGTTTGCATCAACAGGTGCTGCGGGCATCGTTTTGGACGAGGATCGCCAGGTTGATGCCGATGTATCAGCGGAAAAAATGCAGGCCATGAATGTACTGCGTGCCATGTTCGGAGACTCGGCTGTGCGGAGCAAGAAGAAGGAGGAGGATATGGCGAGACAGGCCAAGGGTGGGCTTGGATACACGACAGGACTGGCAGTACGATACGACCCTGATGCAGCCCCTCCCCCACCGCCGCCTCCCTCAACACAGCCAGAGACGACTGTACAAGATTCAAAGACCAGTGCATTTGATTCGGATTCAGAAGCGGAGCCATCCAAGCCATCATCGGAAGAAGAGGATGAACAACAGGACGGGTATGATTCTGAGTCGATGGAGGAGAAGAGCGACGAGGAAATGGAAGAACCACAGGAGACCCAGCCTGCCAAAAAATCTGTTGGATTCTCTTTCGCATTTGATTCAGACAACTTGAATGACTCGCACGAGGGCGGTAGCTCTGGAAAGTCCGCTACTTCAACCTCATCAAATCCACCATCAAAGGACCTCGACACCACACCAAAGTTCCAGATTGCCACCGATCTTAAGTCGCTTTTTGCGCCGACTGCAGGAACTTTCAAGATGTTTGGTGGCGATGATGACGAGGACGAGGACGACGAGAATGATCTGGGGGGAGATGTCGAGGATGATCGCCAGGTGGACAACGACAATGGGTCACAGGACGAGATTTTGACTTCGTACACAGATGGTTCTAGGACTATCTTTGCCAACGGTGCGGATGCATTGACTGCTAGGGCTCCGCTCTCGCACTCCGGATCTATGTTCTTTTTCCACTTTAAGAACCCAGCACTTCTGAAGAGGTACGTACCAAATCTGCAGACTATCGTTACTTTGCAGATATAATTCTTTCCGAAGCTGCATGCCTTTGAGAGACATCTAACGGCCTCTCCCCTCTATACGTCTAGGTCGAACTTCAAGACGAACAACAAGGCTTTCATGAGGACGAGCACAATGTAAGTATATAGTTTAAGTAGCGCTATCTAGACACACCAACCTCTATACCACGAACTGACGAGATCATATGCTTCAATAGGGATGAGGTGACGGCGAACTGGGAAAAGACGCGGCACGCCATGACCCAGGAGTTCAAGCGCAAGCACAAATCTGCCTCCCGCAACAAGGCCAGGGCCTCGAAAAGGTTCAAGGCTGGGGGTGGCGGAGCGGGTGGCCTTGGCGATCACGCATAACGCATTTTTCCATTATATCACCACTAAAAATAAAATAAAAACTTGCATTGTGTAGGTAGATATTCTATCTTATCTTATTGTTTATTCTTTGCTTTGCAAAAGGGCGCAATGCTGGTTGCAGATGGAAACTGCCATCAAAAATCGCCCATTCGTCCTTGCGTTTGTCAACAGCCACAATGTAAGCACTGCCAAATAAGCGAAGTTTCCATCCTTGGTGCACCCACTTCCCCCCCTGTGCCGCGCCTAAGATTTCTTCTTCTTGGGTGTCTGCAGGATCTCCATGGCATCGTCGTCCCCGTCCCCGTCGATATCTGGTCAGCAGCAAGACGTCGCAGAAAAGGCCCTGGTCAGTGTCCACTCCATAGCTCTATTTCTTCATAGTCACAACTTCAATTCCCCCCGAGATCGATTTACCAATAAAGTCTGTGTCCAGAGAATCCGAGGCATGACCCGAGAACGCAGACGATTTCTTGAGTCTAATAACAACCGGATGAATGGGTTGAGATGATGAATGGGTCGAACCACCACCACCACCACTTCTTGAGTACTCATCCTTTTCTCGTCTGCCGCGATCACCGCCATCGTCGCTGCGATTGTTTCCGCCCCTGTTATCGTCACCACTGCTTGAGCCTTCATAACTTCCAATAGCTTTCAAGCTCTCATAAAACGATGAAACTTGCCCATTTTTTCTTGATCCAGATCCGGGCGGCCGCTTGGATGAGCCGACGCCTCCTGAGGAACGCTTTGGGTTTGAGCTCGAGAGCTTTTGCGGGGTGCTACTGCTACTACTGCCACTCCCATTTAGACTGCTGCTACTCCCACCTCCAGCACCATTCTGGAGACTACGGCCGTTAGCCAAAAGCAGACTATCGTCAAGGAATCCCAGCGAGATCTCTCCAACTTGTGTTGCAGAGACTGTCGAAGGCGTGTGCAGACCAAGACCCTTCAACTTCGTAGTGCTACTCCCCTTTGACGCTGTAGAAATAATCAGCAAAGGATATTAGTGAGCTTCGAAGATGCACGCAAGATACCCGTGAAGTGCTGGACTGGCATGTTTTACCTTTTGCCAGTAACGAGGACTGGTCGGACGAAATTCATAGATATTTATTGCAACCAACCCGTTAGCAACCTGCCGATATGGAAACTCCGTCCCAACATCTGCTATACCTCCATGTTTACCTTTTGGGTCTTTGCTGGGTATTCCGATGCATCAGCCTCTATAAGAGCAATGAGCAATGAACGATGTAAGCTCACTGTTCCTTTAGTGTAGCATAAGTCGAAAGCACAGCACTCAGACTTACGTTTCTGTTTCTTGACTTTTGAGGAGCTTGATGAAGAAGACTGTGAAAACAGGAAGAAAAGCATTCGACCAATTTGTGAGTACTCGTAGATGTCTCCGGAAGTACTCTGATGAGGATCTAATATGTTGTTGTGCTGCAAACTCACCTTGACAGAGCCAGGCGTGCCATAATCGCCTCCCCCGTTGGATCCATTCATGCCACTACCATTAGATTGGTGACCATTCATACTTGACGCATTCTTCTTGCCTGTTGATACCGAGTAAATTTGATAGTGGATTGAGTGGATTGAGTTGTAAATCTTTTGACAATGCGACCATGATGAGCTCCAGTGGATCGGCCTAGTCCTTACGTTTCTTTTCCATGAGATCCTTGTCAGAGTCACTAGCCTCTCGATCATCCGAGTAGCTCAATGGTGTGAAAGGAGATCCTGATCCAGCTCTCTCGCCCGCCCCCATCCTATTTGATCCGCCAAGACATTAACGCAACGTTCATTAGAGGACAGGATCTTCAAATTTAAGGCGTCAGTTTAGGCACATAGTAGTGGACTCTTAACGATAATTACCTTCGACTCGCCGCACGACTTGAGGCTCTTCCGGACAGTCCTAGACACTTCTCCAGATGCGGTGCATATCTCTGAGCTGGGAAGGATCTCTGACAGTGCACACAGTCGTAGGTCTGTGAGTTGTTTGCTTGCGGGTTCTGTCCAAAGATATCCAAGCCTGCTCGGATCACTAAATATATATCGGGTCGAGAATCGATCCGCAAGTCGATCAGTTATGAGCTACACATTCAGAGAGAGACAAATAATGGGCAGACAATCACTAGTCGGCCTCGAGCAGGTACCATAGTTTCGGCATCTATACCGCCAGATCACGAGAGAATATTCAGAGGAATGAGGTGAGTATCACTACATCACTACACAATGGGTATCAAAGGTACGGAGCCCCCTCCATTATTCTATTTTAAGCAACAACAAGATAGTCGTACTTTGTTTTGCAAACAGGACAGATCGAGCGCATATTCTTGACATCCCTGTGGGCCTCGGATACGACATCCAGGACGATCTCATCAAGCAATTCGCCTAGGATCTCAAAGGACTAGAGAAACATATCAATCGATGGTGCTCGTATGCTTCTGTCCTTTCCCGTTTACTAACAAAGGACAGGAGGCAGGGGTAGGGATCGGTATCACCTACGATGAGCCCGAATTGGCTCACTTATTAACCAACAACCTTGACAGCACCGTTCTACAGCAGGGGCATTGCGATCCAACATGGACCGCGTGTCTTACCAGGCTTGCCATCGAGGCTGCGCCAATATCCGAGTTATCCCTGGAAGCCATACTCTTGTCCATAGCGCGTTTTGTGGGTCGGAGCATCTCAATCTGTGAAGCCTGGTCTTTGTGGATCTTTGCAAACAATCTGAGGTGTTGATCATGGTTTCATATTAAAAACAAAAGAGAAAGAGAGTGTCAGTGTCCATTGTCGTCGCGATATGTAAGGGACCACCAAAGAAATAGTGGTAAAAGGGTATATCAGGTTCAGGGGCGGCAGGAGGCGAAGGGGGCGAAGGGGGCGATGAATGAATAACGAGTTCCAATCAAGGCTGAGCAAGGGCCACATGGCTGAGAGTGTCCCGCACAGAAAAACGTACGCCTCCATGTCGGTGCTCGAGAGCGAGCTTGTGCTTCTTGCAAGGGGGGATGTCATGGCAGGTGATGCTGAGAGACGGAGGGGCTGATGAATGCGATGCCTTGGCTGTGGATGAATGGATGGAACGTATCTGTGGAGACAGAAAAAAATAAGGGAACGAGTGAATGCCTTTCATGGCAAATGCGGAATCGCTGAATGGTTCCGCTTGCATTTAGAGAGGTTTTATACAGGTACCGGCTTACGGAGGTAGTTCCGTTTACGTGCATCGCAACATTGCCACCAGCCGCGTGTCATCGATGACGAAGACGACGGCCGTGACGCATGCTGGAAGTCATCCAAGTCCACGTCCTCTCCATACTCATCACCATCCTCTACATTGCCGTTCTCGTGGGTTGCGCTGGTGTCAATTTATTATGATTAATGTACTTCTGTCTAATATTTGGTATCGACATTGCAGCATCCTTTATCAAGACGGCGATTCAAAGTCGCCTCAACCACACTGCGATCCCAGCTTGGCCGGAACCAAATTGACAAATAGCATATGTGCGAGAGAAAGCGTCCAGATTAAAAGATCAAGGCAAAAAAAAAAAAGAGGGGCGGTTGGATCAATCCTCATCCTCTCTAGAAGGCCATGGCGGCGGTCAAGAGAGCGAGGACAGTGGTCAAAGCGCCAACAACGGCCTTGGAGCCAGCGCTGCTACTTCCACTGCTGCCAACCTTCATAGTCGAGCACTGGATGGCACGGTCAGGGATGGCGGCGAACGAGTCAGGGTTAGTGCAGTTGGCGCTGCTCAAGGTCTGGATGGGCTCGTTTGTGGCAATGTTGCGAAGCCAGTTGTAGCCGACATTGGAGGGAAGAGCATCGGGGTGGACAATACGGATCAAGTCCTGGAGCACAGCATCATCCATGGCGACAGCACCCGAGAACCAATCCTGACCATCGTTGGGGTTAAGGAGACCGTCCTCACGAAGGATGGCCTTGTTCTGGATGAACTTTTGGGGTGAGCTAGCAGTGAGATTGTAGTTCTGGTAGAAGGCAGTGATGTCAGCACCGACATCGGTCTCGTCAACGAGCACATCGACGTTCAAGACGGCCGCCGCAAAGGCGGCAGCAGTCGCAAAGGTGCTGGTGGTGGCGGTGGTGCCGTTGAAGAACGTGCCACCGGCATCGTTCGAGAGAATCATCTTGTAGGCAGCGCTAGAAAGGGACCAGGAGGCGGTGTTGTTGTTGTACGAAGAGGGGGCATTGTACGTGGACCAGGCAATGACGGGCTTGGTGGTCTTTGCAGCAGCAGCAGTCTTGAAGCAGTTGTAGTTGTTGTTGATGGACGCAGTCAGGTTCTGTGCGGTGGACTCCAAGTTAAAGAAGGTCGAGTAAAACTCGAGCCACTCAGCACGCTATGCACAGCAAAAACGGTTAAGAGGACGAGGTTAGCCACCCATCGAGGCACCCCAACCAACAAGCACCCTCGTTGCAACGAGGCTAGATGGCCATAGAACAAAATGCAGTGCTGTAGCTCCCTTTCGGCTGCATCTACTTTTCCCCTCTTTGTTTATATCGTCCTGTGCTCTCGCATTGGCACTGACCCCATCCAGCAGTGTTTTTCTTCCACCTGTCTGTCTGTTTGGGGGGGAAGGCTCACAAATTGCTCTCCTGTTCACCTCCCATGCCGAGCCGAGTCAGCCCACCTGGACACCCGAGTGGGCGTAGCATCTTTGCTTAGGGAATCCTGGGAAGAACCAAAAGACCCACCCTCGACAGTTGCTCACGCCCACAAGTAGAGCAGAACAAAACAAAATAAGCAGAGCAAGAAAACAAAGACTTACGTTCAATGGGCCGGGATCCGATACCTCCGAAGTGATGACAGTCTTGTTAGCCGTGCCAGGCTCAACATTGTACGAGCTAAAGATGAGATCGATAGTCGAAAGCTGCTGGGCAAGGACGGTCGCGTTGTTGTCATCGAGGCCGACAATCTCGCTATGGTTCAGACCATACTGAACGCAAGGCGAGGTAACCAATCCCTCAGTGTCAACTGCCTTGATGCTGGAACGCTTGCCAAGCATCTCAATGTAGGCAACAGCGGTCGTTGCGAGCGAAGCCGTATTGGCGACGGGTACGTTGAAGAACACAGTGTTGTTAGGGAAGAGAGAGGCCGCGGGGGCAGGGGTTCCGCACTGGGTGAGAACGTAAGACTGGTTCACACCCACGGCAGAGTTCGTTACGACCTTGTAGTTCTTTTCGTAACGGACACTGAAAAGGACAGCATCATCAACTACACGGCCATATGGATAAACAAAGAATGTGGTTCTGTTAGCATAATTCTAGAACCAGTCCTCCGTTTTCTGTCGGGGAAAGAGCAAAGGTCGGGTTCCGAAAAACGATGCAATGAACTCTGTTTCTAAACCTCCACCTGCTGTCGTTTATCCGAGGCAGTAGTCCACCCCTCTTCCCCTCTCCTTCTTTGGTCCATCCAAGAAAGACACAAAAGTCCTCCCGGCTAGCCCTCCGGCCCCTCTTCTCCTATGGTACATTAATCATGTAGATTGTGTTCAATCGCGCATCAGCTGCATGCTTCTTACCCTGGATCTTATCAGGGAAGTAGTCGTAGGTAGCGTTGTAGGTGGTGACGCAGGACTGTCCTCCGATCGTGCCTTGAGTGGCTTGAGCTTGTACGGGCATGACCAGGAAGGGGACGAGGAGCAAGAACGCGCAGATGGAGTGCGCATAGTACTTGCTGAAGACGCTCTGGCCGTAGAAGGAGACGGGCTGGGTCCAGCGGGGAGCCTTGCCACCAGAGTTGGAAGGAGGAAGAGGGATGCTTTGGGCGGCCATTGCGAGGTGAAGTAGGAGGAACGGACGAAAGGGGTTGAAGAGGAAGGAAGATCGATCGAGGAAAAAGAAAAAAAAAAGAGGAAAAAGTGTTCACTACGTGGTCCTCTTTAAACATTTTTGCCTTCTCGTTGACAAATAAGCGCAAAAACAGTGAACAACAGTTGCTCTCAACACGCCATCTAATCTTTTTCACAAAGGCCTAGGCATGAATAGAGACGGTGGGGGTACCATCTTCTTGTTTAACCTTCTGCCCCTCGTTCTAGAAGTTGTGGTTGTACATGTACTGTACCCAAGCGCATTGATCTCCACGAACGAGATCATCAGGTTGCGCAAGGAGGACCAAACTGTGCGTTGTATTAATTAAGAAACAACAGCAAAGGTGGAGAAATAGCGCTTTGAATCTCTTGCACAACGAAAAGGTTCAAGCGGTTGATCGAAAGACAACATAGCAGAAATATATACCACCTCTACGCGTATTCGCGAGGAATGGTCATTTCCACTTGCGTAATGCAAAAAGATATCTGGTGCAGGTCATCGTGTTTTTCGGCCAGAAGACTGGAGAGGGCGGTGTGGGAAGTTCTACAAGAACGGAGTTTTATTGAGCAGCGCTAATTTTCGTGGCCTCTGACTGGACCCCTCTAAGCTGATAATTTTGGGACTGAGGGTATTGTGTCAATCAAGAGGGAAATCAGCAGAGCTTCATTCAGCAGCATGGACGCATTATCAGATAAGCATCAGCTTAGAAGGATTATCGGCTTAGAGAGTGTCCGTAAAAAGGGGTTCCACTGTGCGTAAAACGCAGAGAAAAAGGTTACTGATATGTCACATGCCGCGTAGGTCGAAGAACAAGAATGGACGGGTAAACACTGTGCCAAACACCTCAGAGAGCGGCGTGTTTTAGTACCAGGAGTAGTCTGTGCAAAGGCAAGCGCGCTTTAGGCCTCACCCAAACCCGAAAACCACATAGGAAGCATTTTCCACGTTCCATGAAGCCTAGTCTTCTCCCCGTCCTCCCACACACACACACACACACACACACACACACTTACACACCTGACATGGCGCCTGTGCAGTGTCAAGCTACGCGCATTCTTAGACTACGTATCGAGTCGCGTCATTGAAGAGCATTTCTACGATGGAGGTCGCGATACGAAGCTGCTGTATATCATTACCATCACGGTGGGTAAGTTACTCAGAGCACTCGGATGACAAGTGGGCGGTACCGAGACATGCTCTCGGCTGTAGCAAGGCTCATTTCTTCTTCCTGCTGCTTCTGGCGAGCCCATCCGTTGCCATGCTGTGTACATGTACTTTACACGAATGATCGCGAGTTTCTACACCCTATGATGGCATGCTATTTATACATGTTTATCGTGCGATAGGTGGCCCACATTTATGACAAAGATCAATGTCATGTTTGAATGAAGTGTGCGGGGAAAATGGAGAAAGACACAAAAGACCATGTTACAGAAAATGGTATAAAGGCATGGGCCACGCCCACATTCAGTTCGTTCCTTTTTTTTGTTCCACAGCGCCATACCCCCTATCGAACATACCCCCTGCTTGACCAAAGCTCCCATTCTTCCACGATGATGCTGTCGCACACATCACAACCCACCACCACTGTTGCACGCCGCTTTGTGTTCGATGATTGTGGGGCTGCCTTGCTTGTTGATGTCAGCCTGTCGCTTCCTCTTGCCAATCTACCATTTCATGACCTTAAAACGCAAGCGGTCGGGTATTACAGGAAACAACTTTCCTGACAACAATCGACAACATCGAGGTCGTTCGTCAGGGTGCCTGCTACTATCCTGCTCAATGAGATGAAGCAAAAAAAAAGAGGCCTTCTACCCTCATGGATCGCCTGCTGACGAACTGTGGAATAGGCTCTATTGTATGCCTTTTGCTAAACTCAGGAGTCAATCCGACTGTCAATGTTTCTGTTTGCGAAGTAAGGAACGCTCTCTCCTCCTGGATTTTAGATTTTCGCACAGTGCATGGATGGCAAAACATTGCACATGGTAAGAAGTAGAGGATTACGAAATAGGGGCACAGGAAGGAACACAACGAGGGGGGGCGTGTCCTGTAGACCCAACTATAATGGCACAAGAAAGCAATGATCCAGGGCAGCACCAAAGGTCGACAACAACCCGAAGTTACATGCTGATGACACTTCCTGATTACCGTCAGTATTCGTAGGACTCCAGGGTGCCCGGCTGCATTTGACCGTCGTCCCTTTGGGCTTTCATCGCCTCTCAATTGCTTCTCCAAACCAGTAGGTTTGACAATCGCCCATGCATGCATACATGCATGCATGGACTTTTTCCGTGATCCAGCCCACAGACAATGGGATCACACAGTAAATGCACTCGCCACAATCTGGACAGAAGAAGAAGAAAAAACTGACAGTCCAAGCGCCATGTTTTCATGTTTTCTCGAGGCGATGCAGGATGGAGCGTTGGAAAAAAAAAAAAAAAAAAAAAAAAAAAAAAAAAGGCTGCTGCATCCCTTACCCTCCCAACCCTTTGGGCCAAGCTGTTTTTCCTTGTCTCCTATTTATTAACCATCCATCCCATCCCTCCCTCTCTTTGTCTTCCTGTCTCCTCTTTCTCCCAGCTAGTCCTTCCCTCGACTGGAATGGTAATGAACGTCAGACGGATAATAGACGGAGTGTGTTGCCTTTGTGGAAAGGATGAAAAAGGAGGCTCGAGAGTGCCTGACATGTCGGGACTTGTTAATACCACAACCAATGGTCCCAATGGTCCCAATGGTTCCAGTGGCTCTGTAAAAAACTTCCGCAACCCAGTTTGAGTAAATGTCCAGCCAGCGGCAGAATCTAACGTACTGTACCTCACCCTCCCACCTTCCCATCCTTACCATACTCTCTGTCCACTTTATTTATGCTGCACCAATCCCACATCCCAAAATCCCATCCTGAATAATACCATACCATAGGACTTCGGGAAGAAATTTCCACAGTGAGCGGATAAAAAAAGCAACGGCAACAACAAAAGCAGCAGCAGGACTTTTGAATGGGATTGATCGATCAGATCTTGTTGATCATTCTTCTTTACTCATTTGTCCATCTTTGATTCATACCCGAGGGAAAAAAAAATCGCGTTTTAAGGAAGCAAAAATAAGAGAAAGAATAACACATATCCAACGGTGCTTTTTATTTCTTCGTCCGTCCAAAAAGCACCCTTTGGTAACGAAACACCGTTACATCCTCCTCCGTATCGCTCTACTCCTGTTCCTCTTTGAATCCTTCAATTGCCCCGCTATATCCCTCTCAGTCGACAGACACTTCTCGTCTCGTCTTGATTCACCTCCACCTGAGACCTCTTGAAGCGAAGACCCCCTCTTCTACATTACCCACCGACCCTTCGCTCAGCGCAGATAGGAGGATAGCACGTCCCGGATGTTGATCGCACACCCCTCGAGCCTTCCTTCTGCAGACTCAGAGTCGCTCTATAGTACCCTTACACCTTCATTACCCTACGAGTCGAGTGTTTGCCTTCCCTGGCCTAAGCAGGTCAGAGAAGGAGCCCGCCCCCCAGCCAAAACATCAAAACTTTCCAGATCGACGCGCTTGCATCACCAGCGACGCTCAAAAAATATCTTGAAATCGACTTCGAGCACTATCTTTGGACAGTGGGATATTCCAGTGAAAACCGAGGCACATCTTCATAGCAAGGTAAAAGGCAAGGCTGGAGCTAGTAGAGGAGGGCAAAGAGAGATCGCCACAATGGGTACGACCCCTGCCGCCAATGTTACCGAAGACGGAAACTCTGCAACAAACCAAACCAACACGACAGAACCATCTGTTCCAACGACCCCTCGAGAGCACACATCCCCATCGCACAAACCAAGCTCGCCTATCTTAAAGACCCTGCGGCGGATACCCTCTGCCCTCAACAGTGTCAGCAGCAACGCGACGACTTCGTGGACAATTGGTCAACAGAAGAGCGGCAACAGGCGCAATGCGGTCCCTCCGACAACTGCAGTCCCCTCACCAGATGACTCGGCTGCAACGGATGCTTTCTCGGGACGGTCCAAGTTCCTGAGAGCATTTGGCAGGTTCAAGAACAGGCATCTGTCTCGAAGAAAGTATGTACGATGCACGTGTATTCCTGTTTCCTCCCTCTCCACCTTGCGTCTCCCTCCCATCCCACGTACCATCTGACCACCGAGTGCTCCCTGGTGCTTTGTTATTTTGTTTTTCGCTCTCCTGCGTGGTTTGTCATCCATCGGGACGCGCTCAAAGCTCTGAAAGAGCATTTCCACGCTACGGGCTTCCCCTGTGTTGAGACGTGTCAAACTGACCTTTTTTGTTACCATTGTTTTCCCGTTGGTGTCACTCATATTTTTTTTTCACACATGCACAAAAATAATGTTTCCCATCCCCCACAGGTCCAATGCGGCTGGAACGGGAGCGCCATCTGTGACAAGTAATAATAGCGACAACATGTCGACCTCCGCCTCAATCACCTCGTCTTTTGTCCTACCACCTATGCACTTTGACAACGACCTCTCGTTTAGCTCAGCGGACCAAGGCTCGAGCGCAAATGCTCCACATTCCGACTCTACGTCAGCATCCATGAGGTCTTATGTCGGGCCAGCCAAACACACGGAGAATACGGAGCAATTTCGATTACAGGATATTGATATGGAGGACTCTGAAGCGCGTCGCTCCTACGCCCATGACGACGGGTCGGGCTCGTCCTCTCTACGCGTCAAGTTTAAGAACCGAGTCCACAACACTCTTGCCCATATTAAGTCCTCCTCCAACCTCAGAGAAAAGGCACGCTCGCAGCAACGCCCAACCTCTGCCCCCATCTCTTTCGCTTCCACTTCCAACTCCACTAACTCCACTCCTATTCCCAGTCCAACAGAATCAATCCAAGTTCAACAACTCCAGTCCTCCTTCACCTCCACCACATCTGATCCTCAACAAAGCACTGCTATGATTCGACTTTCGAAGCCGTTCTGGACCCTTCCTCGCGTTCGTCCCGAGTCTAGTTCAAGCAAACTGTTGCCATGGACAAGCAGCAGCCGGCGCAGCTCCCTGGCCGAGAAGACGCCTCGCGGCAAAACGCATATCCCAGATTTGGATGCCGCCATGTTCTCGCCCGAGATTCGTACCATCCACGACGTTCAGCAACCATCGCCCGCAAAAGACGTCGCGAAAGAAGACGCTGTCGATGAGTTCGATTCTGACGACTCTATCGATTTCATCATGCCGGGCGACTACAATGACTACACCCAGTTTGCGGAGCTGCCCCTCAAGAAACGCAAGAAACTGGAGGCCGCTGCCGCTGCCGCTGCTGCTGCTGCCACGACCCAAGATCCTTCTGGCAGGCGCTCCCGTACTATGAAGAGGTTCCTGCTCCCTCAGAAGTCCAATGCTGAGAAAGAGCAAGGCAAAGCGACGGAAAACGACCAAATTCAAGGAACCCAAAACAATCCTGTTGCCGAGGTTAGCGCACCAACTGAGACTGTCATCCCCGAGAGAAGCAGCAAAAAACGGCCCAAAGACCAGGACTCGATTGACCAGAAGCCCTCCGAATGGCGCAAGGCCATCATGAAGTCACTACATATTGGCCGTGCGACGAAGAAAGTCAAAGCTTCGTCCACCCCTGCACAGTCTTTATCCGGATCTCCCGTCGACGAAATGGCTCCATCCATAGTTTTCACAGGGCCTCGCGATCCGCTGCAGTCATCTCACCGAGACAGCGGTGTCTATCCTGGAGACCAAGGCTTTCGCCTCAAACGCTCAGAGAGCACCAGCTCTACGCGATCACGCTCTTTGGGCACTTCAACCCATGCTGGTCTGATGGCCACCACCGTCACCGGACCCAAAGCCCCAGGAACCGGCCGCGAGACTCTTGAGATGGCCATGCGTCGGCGTCGAAGAAGCAGCGCAGTTCGCACAAATCTGCTGGACCCCAACGCGTCGTTCATGCTGCCAGGCGGTCCTCGCTACTTTGACGACGATGCTGCTTCAACCCACGTTACACACACCTTCACCAGCTTCACCCTCGAGCTGGCAGATTTACATCACGCGCAGGCTGTAGTAAACGACTCTGTGACTCCTGGCCTCTTCAACTTTAAGCGCCAGCCTCGCATGACAATGTCGTCTGTGCACCAGATGGACACTGACCAGGAATTCAAGGGGTTTGAATCCGATGGCGACGCGATGAGTGGCTACACTGGTGACGCCGATATATCGATGGATGAGATTTTTGTCCGCTCCAAGACATCGGCCGCAACAAGGGATGGAAGGGAAAAAGGCAAAAGACGTGACTCTAGCTCATCTGAACTCACGGTCAGAAGGAAAATGTCAATCGGTGACATTGACTCCGATACTCTCTCTGAACTCCCTGTGTCATCTATGCGAACACGAGACTTAAACCGGAGCAGCAGTGGCGGTCGCAGCAGCTACAATAAGCAGCTGGAAAACAATGGTCGGGAGAGTCCAAGGTCACCCAGGCGGTCAGCCGCATCCGGGACACCCACTTTGAATCGAAAGCCCAGTCGTCACCTCCCTAACGGCTCCCCGATTGTAACTGGACCCACTCCAGGAACGGTTGCATCTTCGCCTCCACGCAACTCACATCTTTCGAACATATTGCAGCAATCTCGGTCAACTGTCCCGACACTGAACACCAAGCTGCCGGTCAGTCAAGGTAATACACTCTCTTCCTCCATTACTTTTGTGTGATCTGCACTTGCCAATGTGCACCACTCTAACAACATTATCTGCGTTTTGTTATTATCACCCAATAGCCAAGAATGGACAGGAAACATTCCATCACCAGAGACAATCATCATCCTCTCACCACCAACAGGCATCCAGCGATACGCTTTTGCCTCACCATCTCAAGAACTTCAGCACAGCCTCGACTTTGTCTGCGAGTTCTGGTTACTCTGCTCAAACCCTAAACGGAAGTGTTCCATTGACTTTCCAGCCCAAGGAATTTGATGCTAGTCAAGATTTCTCACCAAGCACGCTCGTGGACCTCAAGTCTATGGACTTTGAATCACTCTTGAGGACTGCAGAGCGCGAACAGCAAAAGAGTCAAGAGGAACAACAGCAGCAGCAGCAGCAGCGGACGCTGAAGAAGAAGAAGAGCTTTCAGTTCCAGAACTCGAAACCTCTCAAAATCTATCATGGAGGAGTAGGAGCAGCATCCAACGGTGACCGCTTCAACAATGTCGAGAACTATGAGAACGTGTTCCTCAAGAGCAGCAGCAGCCACTCACCACTGAACACTAAGAGCGCCCTTTCTGCCTTGGTGGCATCGGCGCCTAACTTGGATGAACTACGCACGCGTGGCTCAGACGCAAGCTTCTACAGCATCCACAGCAACCAGATCAGTGCCGCTAGCAACGGCGTGAACCACAACAGGAGTCATAGCAGCCTTGGTGGCAGGTATAACGGAGGTCTTCAGGTCCAGACTAACCGAATGGAGCGACCTCCATCAGCGCATGGTCACTACCCGAGGGTCCCTGTTTCGAAGAGCGCGATCACGTTTGAGATGGCAGAGAGCGCAGCAATGGCGCACCATGCGAGGATCCGGAATAACCCACGATCGCAGCGGGTGATGAAGAAGAAGACTAGCGTGATCACGTTAAGCGGCAATGTTCAGGGCCGCCGTGAGGACGATGGCATGATTCGCGTGTCGGTCGCTCCTACAATCGATCCTCGTCAATGGCGCGCATCGTAGGAGTTTGATTTTCCCCCATTTCATTGCAGTTTTTTGTTTTTTATTTTATTATTGCTGTTGTCGTTGTCGTTGTTCGCGATTGTATTTCTTTCTGTTCTACTACCAATACCCAACCCAAAAAAAAAGCATCTCGGTTCGAGTTCGCTTGTTCGCTTTAAGCACAAAACCCCCAATTGTCAAAAAAACCATCCCTGTTGTACACCACTTTGTCAAAAAAAGAAAAAAAATAACACCAGAAAAAAAGGGAAAAGGCACAAAACTGCTTTATCTTTGTAGCAATAACAAAAAAAACAAACCTCGGTTTGAATAAGTTGCAAATAAATAAAATAAATAAGAAAAATGAAAAAAGAATCAGTCCCACTTGTTGGATCGCAGCGCCTACGATTTCCGTACGCTGAACTGTTTTCTTCACTCTTACTTAAAAAAATCTTCACTTCTTCATCTTCACTCTTACTAAAAATAAAAAAAAAATAAGATACCCAACTTCAACATGTTTTTTCGAAAAAAAAAAAAAAAAAAAAAAAAAAAAAAGGACAAAGTGATACTCGAAAAACAAAATCTTAAGTACCCTAAAAAAAAAAGAAGTGGCGCCCGAGGCGTTGCCACGGGCACACACTAGTTTGTTTTTCCGCAGTCAAAACGGCCTTCATTATTTTTCCGTTCTGCGCCACCCCAGCATCGAACCCACTTGCTCTCTCTTGCAAGACACACGGCTGTATGCGCTTTATCCTTTTATCCCTTCTCGCCACCTCCAATCGCGCAGATTGATTCCTCGGACAATCGTACACTTTCATCTTTCTCATTCTTTGATCAGCGGTTTTATTTACATTGACCTGATCGCCATCCTTACCTCCACGCAGCTCTTCCCTCGGTACAGAATCAACAGAAACAATAACCTACTTGGCATCCCTGTACTTATATTCTATTGTAATCTATCATTCAGTTTTGTCTTCTTGTGGGTTTTTCTCTTTCATTTCCCCCCCCCCCAACTCTCTACTTCCACAAAGTCAAACGCCTCCCTCCACTACCAAATCGAGCAAGATATAAGCAAAACAAGTAGCTCAACCTGCTCAATTGTTGAACGCATTAATATCAAATCACCAGCATGGCCTGTCCTTATTGTGGCGGCAATAGTATCGAGTACGATGCTGGTCAGGGAAACGCCACCTGTACCCAGTGCGGCGCTGTAAGTTCACAACAACAGATTTTTCTTGTAATTTGAACCCGATGATGGATTGAGAGAAACTAATAACATTTCGGTGGCGTTTTTTTTTTTTTTTTTTTTTTTCTGTAGGTGTTGGAAGAAAATACCATCATCGCCGAGATCTCGTTCAGTGAAGGTAGCGGTGGAGCAGCATCAGTGGTCGGCACATTTGTCGGCGAGGGCAAAGGTATGGTAACACAAACACTGGCCCCTTTTTTTAATCTGCATAGATTCGTTTGTGATTAACATGGATCTGTTCTGTCGTAAAATGCATCTTTTAGCTGGAGCCAGGACGAGTGGGCCAGGAAGGAGGCAGACGAGTCAGGAGTCGAGAGAAAAGACCTTAGATGCGGCCCGGCGACGAATCACAGCTATGGCCGTCGCTCTCAAGCTGAACGAGCATCATGCCGAGGTTGCGCAACGCTATTTCAACCTCGCCATCACGAATAACTTTATCCAGGGTCGCAGGAGTGAACATGTTGTCGCCTGCTGCCTCTACATCGTCTGCAGAATCGAGAGGACGACGCACATGCTGATTGATTTCTCGGAACTGCTTCAGGTACAAAGATCATTCGTGCAAATGAACCCGCTGTTATTGCTCTTGTACTGACATATGTTTGCTGTCGTTGTTATTCCTTTAATAATTTAGCTGAACGTGTTCAAATTGGGCGTTACATTTCTTCATCTCACAAAGCAATTGAATCTGATCCTGCCACTGGTAGACCCATCCCTCTATATCTCTCGATTTGCAACACTGCTGGACTTTGGTGAGGATACTCAACGCGTCGCGAACGACGCCCTTCGCTTGGTTTCGCGCATGGATCGAGATTGGATCAGGACAGGTCGTCGGCCGGCTGGTATATGTGGCGCCTGTCTATTGATCGCAGCCAGGATGCACCACTACCGACGTTCGCAAAAGGAGATTATCCAGGTCGTCAAGATTGGAGAGGCCACGTTGAAGAAACGTCTGGAAGAATTTGCTGCTACCCCCTCGGGAAAATTGACGGTCTCGGATTTCAGAGAGCTCTGGCTGGAGGACGCGGCCGACCCCCCTGCATTCGCAAAGTCTAGGAAGCGAAATCATTGGGAGTTTGGCGAGGATAATGAAGAGCAAGATGAGGTCAACCAGGAGATCGTGAGACGCGGAGATAGAACACACGTTGTTGATCTGCAGCAGGTTAAGGAAGGCCATGAAGAGCCTGCGGGAGGCCGGGTTGTAACAGAGCCGGCAGGCACGGCGCGACCATCTTACTCAGAGCGCGTCGTACCCGTCCTCGGTGGAGCTAGCAATCAGAAGAATGAAGGCGAAGCCGAAGAGGCTGAAGAAGAAGAGGAAGAAGAGGAAGCTGAAGCAGAGGCCGCTGAGGAAGATGAAGAAGAACAAGCAGAGGAGGAAGATGAAGAGGAAGTTGTCGAGGAAGAGATGGAAGAAGAAATGGAGGCTGCCATGAAAGATCCTTTGATCCTCGAAGAGGAGGCTCGCTTGGATGGTAAGTGATCGCTTTTTTATGCTTCTCAAAGTTTCTGACTAGAGCTATTTTGAATTATGTCTTAACCGTTGTGTTTACGTCTGCTGCGATGTTTAGCTGAGGAAGAGGCACGCAAGTTGATTCCGTTCGAAGAATTGGACGACGTGGATGATGATGAGATTGAAAACATTATCCTTAACGAAGAAGAAGTCAAAATCAAGACACAGGTGTGGATGGAGTTCAACAAGGAGTATCTTCAAGAGCAAGAGGAGAAACGCGCACGCATCGAGATGGAAAAGAAAATGGGCATCTATCACAACAAGAAGGGGGTAAGTGGAGAAAGTTATCTCTTGCTCCTGTTTTAGGCGACAGAGGAATATGGCCAACCCCTAACACGTCGAATTTTTTTTTTCGCTATACCATCAATAGCGCAAGAAGGCCAAACGCAACGTGGCTGGTCCACCATCCTCGGCAGCGGAAGCAGGCAAGAATATCCTCCAGCCAAAGCTGCCTCGTGCCAAGTCTAAAAAGATCAACTATTCTGCACTAGAGACGATGGATGACCTGTTTGACACGAAACCCATGTATTACGACAATGAATCACCTGCGGCCATCAAATCTGTCTTTGAGGAGCCAATTCTGGTCAAGACCCCCGCCCGATCACGTCAATCATCCATGCCCCCAAGTCGCGAGGGTTCTGCTCGCCCAGGTCGTTTGTCGTCTGTCAGTCGGATGATCAAGAGCAAAGGCGGTACTGCCTCCAAGTTCTCGTCCACACCCACAGGGAGCCGCACGGTCTCGCGCGAACACTCTATGCAGCGCAGCTTCGGAGTATCCTCCGCATCGGCTGGGGCGACGAGTACGGTGGCTGGTGTAAAGAGAGACAGCTCGATGATGGTCGACGACGAGGATGAGGATGAGATCATCGCGCCCCCCAAGTCGAGGACAAGAGCAGAGCGGGAGGCAGATGCAACAATGGCATCTGAAACTGAGGCGGAAGGACAAGGCGCTGGAGACGAGTATGAGGAAGACGAGGCGGAAGAAGCACCCCAATCATGGCAAGCACAGTTCGGATACACTCAAGTAGAGGACTATGCGGATGATTATGAAGATGAGTGGGACTAGAAGGAACTACTTGATGCTCTCCACTTTTAATTTTGCATCCGCAGCTACTCTTCGCTGATAAATCGAAAGAGCTGACAAAAATGGCACACTGCGGTAGAGAGCCGCTGGTGACGGCGAAATTTTAGACCTAAATAAATACAAAAA
>MU617018.1:3430-26947 GCA_025201705.1 Dissophora ornata
AAAAAAAAAAAAAAGGTGAAAAAAGGTGAAAAAGGCAAAAATGCGCGAATTGTGGCACGATTTGTGCAATACCGTGACCGGAAGCACACACAGTTCTTCAAAGATACAAACGAGCATATGCACTCCTTGTGGAACTCGGTCTATCGCCGACGTAATGGAAAGGAATAACCAACGCTATCTTTATCGTCACTGCCCCATCTCACTGCCCATCATCATCACTGCCCATCATCAGGCATACAACATTTTTAACGCCATCGCACGGGACTCTCCGTGGTAGAAATTGGGTAGTCTAAAGGTATAGCTCAACAAGAGTCCTGCATTTTGCTCCGCGTCAACGAGCACACGCCTCTGCCGTTGTTGTTGTTGTTTTTTTCTTTTTTTCTTTCTCTGTCAATGCTGTGACTAGCACGAAGCCGTGCGAGAAGGAATGTCACCCTGAAATGATGTTGGGGGAGACTATCCTCTATGATCAGATGCTAAGAAAACTATAGTCTGCACACCCACATGCCATATCAGGCTAGCTCAATTCAAGTCTGGACTTTCTCAAGTCACCCAAAGAAATGTCCGCTCATTGAGAATGAACGTTGACTACACACATATTTTTTTATCCCCCACCCAGTAGTGAAAGGGAGACGGACAGGCGGGAGCATCTTTGCTTGTCAACAAGGTTGAAAAGGAAGGGGATGGAACAGCTCCAATCATCCTCCAGCACGAAGGGTAGTCTATTTACCGCTTGTACTCTGACATGAACACCTGAACGTATATCAGGCCAGGCTCTCTGGCCAATAATGCACCTCGAATTGTAAATGGCGACCTGGGTCATGTATCATTTACAGACTCACGCATGTGCTTGTGCAGCACAGGAGAGAAGGGAGAGAAGTACAGGACCACATTACTGTACAAGTTTCATTGGGAAGGGGGGGGTGTAGAACTTGTGCGACATGGGTCTCGAGATACGGTCGTACTGAAGAACCTCGGTCTGCTCAAGTTTGCAATGGATGTGGGCAACTGTTTACTCCTTGATGATGTACTAGACTATCAAAACGAAGACGAGACAGAGGAGGTGTACTGGGGAAATAAATTGACCCCCGTTAGGCTCCCAAAGGACTATTATTACGTCAAAACTGTGAATGTGCTCTCCAACGGTCGCCATGCCGCCTCCCCCCCTTTTTTTTGTGAGTCGATCTTTACCCTGACGACAAGGATTGAATTCATTTACCTCTACAAATGACCCGAAGTACATGCGGAAGGCCCCACTCTTTGCTCTCCTATTTTTCATACACACCAACTGATAGTGAAGACCCTTGATAATACATTGTTCATGTATCTCTGGAGTTGCCTTGGAATTAAACAATTGACCATCATCGTCTCTTTAATGACAACACAGAAGGTGAGTTCCCTATGCGCGCATCTCCCATCTCCCATCTCCCGTCTCACTCCTGGATTATCTTTCCCGCAAATGATAGCGCCCTTTTTTGAGGGGGGTTGCTTTCTAGGACATCCATTCTGGAATGCAAATGTGGTTAGTCTAGTCATGATTTTTCGACATGCAAATAATAAAAAAAAAAAAAGCATGCGTTTTAGGGAACCTGAGCCGACATCAATATAGAATCCTTTCTTTTTTTGCTTTCAATAGTCTTCGACAAGGTTTATTTTATTTTTACTTGTCCGTCTGCAGTAGACTACAGTCCTTCTGAAGCCTCAAAGGCTGGCAAATCAAACATAAACGCGTATTGACCAAAGTTAGCCTTGAACTCAAATGCAATACTCTTCTCAGTCGTCGAGCCCCCAGAGGCAAGTCCATTCCTGGAGGATGCACTGTTCAAAGGTGATGTGCCAGCAACACCGCCAGTTCCAGGCTGATGCTCCCTCATCAGCGACAGTGGTCCACCGATTCCACCGACGCCCCCATCGATCACAGACACGCAAGGATAACAATGGAGCACATCTACTTCGCAAAAGGCCTGGCCAAGACACTCGCCATTGAGGGTAAAGAACAACTCTCTGGAAGCAAAGTCAACGCCACATCCAACGACGGAACCGGCGCGGTACTGTGGGCCACGGGCTCGAGCCTTCATCTTGCCAGACTTTGAACGGGCATTGAGACTGGATCGGTTGGAAGAGAGAGAGAGGAAGTCGCCCAGTTCGCCAGAGTATCCGTACGAATCTTCTTTCCAGCCCAGAGGTTCAGTCATGCTCTGGCTCCTGCCGCAGATTCCGATAGCAATTGATCTGTTTTAAAAAAAAAAGAAAAAGAAAAAAAGAGAAGGAATGGCAGGCAAGTAGAGAACGCGTGTTAGTTCGCGCATGGTTCCATCACATTTACCTTCGCGCCTCATCTTAAAAAACAATAACATTTCTAGTGTTCTTACCCCAACTCCGTCACGGGCATGTACAGGATTGTGATCTCAAAATAAAACACGTCCCTGTCGCGTGGCGATATCTTGGGTCCACGGATGCATCCGGTACCATTCGCTATACCCAAAATAGTATGAAAAGAAGTCAGTATATATTCACGCTTTGTTCAATAGCGATGGTGAGCGATCCTTTCCCCCCAACCAATAACAGGATATCAAAGACTTACAGTTGGCAATGACGGAGAGGCCGTCATCAAGCACTTGGAAAACTTTCTTGTTCCATGTGCCGTTGTTCCATGTCACCAAGGGCTGGGACTGGGCGGGTTTGGACATGACCTTCTATTCTCATCCAAAAATAAAATAGTCAGAAAACAAAGAACAACACAGCCCGTAGTGAGCAAAAAAACCATTTACCCCCCTCTTTCATATCAGCGAGCATAATTGTGTGTGTGTGTGTGTTCCCGTAGTTACCTTCTTATAGTCAACAATATCGAACCAGAATGTTTGGTCACCAAAGTTGGCGTTGATCTCTGTGCCAGCATGCGAGAGACCGATAGCTGGATAAAGAGGGATCGTATCTTTGATAAACCGGAAGGCGACACCCTCCATGTACCCGTTCAGGGTAAAGAAGATGGACCGATCTATAAAGTTGACACCGCAGCCGACAACATCCTCCTGCTTGTAGGTGTTGCTCGAGTACTCCATGCTTTGTTCACCGTTGCCGAAATACAGACGTCCATCGTCGCCATGGAATCCCCACGAATTCAAGTCCCAGCCTATATTTATACCCGAAAACAGTGCTCTTTGTCAACGTACTGGCATTTTCGTGAAAGGAACGCAGGGAAAACTAAAACTAAAGAGAAAAAAAAAAAGAAATAGACAAATACTCTTACCGACTTGGCAATTCTTGCGCAGAGACTTGCTGGCGATACCAACACTGATCGCGCTACCCTTGAACTGATCCACCGTAATCTCAAAATAAAACAATCCACAGTTAGGGTTGATGGGATGGTTTGCTGTGACAGAAGCCGAGACGTCATTCTTGTAGTCGGCTAATGTTACGACAATTTATCACAGCAAATGTTTAGTGGGGGGTCATCGTCCATCCATGCGTACCCTCCTCAATAGAACGATGCCATAATTCCAATCGGCCTTACATCGGTATTTAATATAGTTGCCCTCCACATCCAGCTCTGACGGTGCTGCATCGTGATCCCAGGCATCCGGAGACGAGACGTAGAGATCCAGATTATCAATAGAGTAATAGTTTTGCACCGCGCTCGAAATTCCAAAAGGATTGGTTCTTGGTGGCGCAAACGCTGGGACCGGCTCTGTAGTCAGGTTGACTAGCCCCGAATTGCTTGGGGAAGACTGTAACGATATTGATGGGGATTCCACTCTAGAAGGTACCGCCAAAGTCGTTTTCAAAACTGGTGCTTTGTTACGGCCTATTGAGGAAGCGTTGTCCATTGACAAAACCACCGGGGCGTCTTCTGCAAGATCGTGCAACGCGTGAGGACCAGGTTTGGAAGGCTCGGAATGCGTCTCCTCCAAGGATGGCACCGGAGTGGTAGAGGACGAGTGTGACTTTGCAGAAAACATCGCCGCTGGTCTGGGTGCAGGCACAGGAGAGGCCCTATCTTCGAACAAGGGCTGATAATGATGAATAGGCTGCGGCATAGGCTGGTACTGATGCATAGGTTGATGCTGTGGCACAGGCTGATACTGTTGTGGGATGAACTGTTCCTGCATTGGAGATGGCATGCGCATCAGTGGTTGCTGATATTGCTGGTATGGGTATGTCGCGTGGGTATCCGGATTGTCAAAATTCAGCTCCTCACGAACCAATGTAGGTGGAGGAATGGGGGCTTCAGTTTCGGGCAGTGAGACATTGTATGCGTTCATGAAGTCAACTCCGACTGAATTTCCCATTGAATAAGCCTGTTCGTTCGACGTTGAAGTTGGAATCGGTTTTGGAATGACTGGCCGCTCAACTGCAGTAACGGCGGGCTCGACATAGCCTGCGAGGATAGTCGATGGCCCTTGAGCAGGACGAGGTGGGACTCTGATACGGCCAACCGCCGCTGCGGACAGCATGAGCTCATCTGGGAGGTCTGTGGGAAGTTCGTAGCCCATCACCTTACAGTTCACAAGATGAAGACCTGCAATAAACTCCATGCGTGATAATACAGGCTTTTCGTTGGGGTTCAGCAATTGCCTATCATTCCATCATGCATGTCCTGTAAGTATGGCTAATAATGGTGAGCATGATCGCTATTCGATTCATTTTTCAAAGTGGACTCACCAAATGTCGTAAAGGTGGTTACTTGTAAGACCCAGAGTCATGAATACCTTTCCGGCAATGTCGGCTAATTGGATATAACATATAAGGTGATCGATATTAGATACGCGGTTATTAGATGAAATGAGCGCGTTTTGTAAGACATTGAGGCTCGACTAGTTGTTGCTGTTATACTCACACGACACACACTCCTCTGCGGGTCGTTCCCAGAGAGTAAAGATCCGCTCGTACGTCGCCTGTTCTGTCTCCGAAAATGCCCATTCAAACTGGGTTGTCTCCAGCTGCTGAAGCTCTCCATCTTGCTGGTCGGTGGTGATACCCGCTCTTGCACCCACGGGTACGTTTTCAGGGGTCGCAGTGATAGGTCCGTTCCCGAACCGACTCGTCTTGCTGCTGGTGCTGTCTGTCCTTTTGACCTCATTCAAGTTCCGGTGTTTTATCGACTCTGCTACTGAGCTGCTGCCGGACCCTGATCTGGACAATGGCATGCTGGACTTGAGCTCCCGAATGACCTTGTCAAGATCGTAATCATCATCAGACTCAAACTCAGACTCGTCCCCTCCGCCGCTCGGCTGTGAACCCACTTGGAGCGGGATCAGAATGCCACCTTCAATGGAAGGGTCGTTTGGAGACAAAACCCCTTCAAGATGAATTTCATCAGATACTGTCGGCCTTGCGCCAGAAGATCCTGCCTGTGGGTTGGATTTGATAGCCATCAAAGACGCTGGTTTGGGCGCTGGAATAGGTGGAGTGGGACCACTTGAGGTCGTCGTTGTCTTTGAAAGAGACTTGGGCTCTGATGGAGAATCTTGACCCACAGAAACCGCAGTGTTTGGACTCAAGGGTTCTAATATACCGGCGCTATCGGTCTGTTCAAGATGAGATCCGTATTCCTCCTCTGTCAAAATTGTGTCGATATGTATGGTTGCAGGAGCTCGTCTATGAAGGCTTCCGGTGGACGAAGCTGGTTTGTTTTCCTGGAGCATCTCTTCATCTCTCTCAACAGACGCGTTTTCCTTAGCACTTGCATCTTCCGAGAAGTCTGAAGGCATGGTCCAATTACTCATGGTGAATGTGGCCGCTGTAGCGTTGGCTAATGCCTTCATAGCAGGTGAGATCGTTGGCGACAACGATGGTGAAGTTGCAGTCGTGGCAGAGAAAGCTGCCACAGTCGCCGTTGTCGTGTCTGTAGATATTGTGGGTACAGACGTTGGAGCTGCCTTGTCCTTGAGTTTGATGCTGTCCATGATGGATAATCCTCCTTGTCCACTCTCTGGAGCTCCTGATCTGTCCAACACTGTTAACGAGGACTGCTCTGATAGTGCGTGAGGAAGATTGTCGAGCTCTGTCAAGGCTGACTGCTCCGCCAAGCTATAGGGCATGTCGTCGACTGCCGTGAGAGCTGACTGTTCCTCCAGTGAGTGAGGCAGATTGTCGACCTCGGTCAGCGAAGACTGAGCTTCCAGTGGGTGAGGCAGACTATCGATCTCGGTCAACGAAGACTGAGCTTCCAGCGGGTGAGGCAGATTGTCGATTTCGGTCAACGAAGACTGGGCTTCCAATGGGTGAGGCAAGTTGTCAACCTCAGTTAGGGACGATTGCTCTTCGATTGCCGAGGGGTTTGATGGTTGATTCTGGAGCTGATAGCCATTGTTCCCGAAAGAAGAGTGGGTTGCGTGTCCTACTCTTCCACCAAAGGCTGGTCCTGGAGCTGGTCTAGAGGGTGGTCCATGGCTAGAAAGAGGCCTGGCGGTCGTCGCGTCCACTTCTGTCAAAGACGACTGTCCATCAATAGGTGATGGCCTAGAGGATGACCCATATGCAGAACGAGGTCTCACAGTCGTAGTGTCCACTTCTGTCAAAGACGACTGTCCTTCAATGGGGGACGGCCTGGAGGGTGGTCTATAGCTAGAATGAGGTCTGGTAGTCATCGTGTCAACTTCTGTCAAGGACGACTGTCCATCAATTGGGGAGGGATAATTATGTCCCTCTTCGAAACGACCATTCAACGATCCATATGGGTGCGAGACTCTAGCATTGATGCCTGTGCTGGCAGCCGGGACAGGATCGAGGGTCGTCAAGGACGACTGTTGTCCATAGGCCGGCACGGTGGTGATATCAGTCAGAGAGGACTGAAATTCCACCGGGGTTGGCATGCCTCCACCCTGTGAAACTGACGAAGGGCTTGAGTAGGGATTAGGCGACGAATTTGGATTGGAGGTTGGGGATGAACTCCAGGATGGCAGTGGTGAGGGTGGGCCTCCTCCCCGTACGCCGTTTTGGCGGCTGTGTTCCTGCAGTGCCTGCAATTGACTTTGACGCTGCAACTCGAGCTGTATCTGCGCATGCACATCCCGGGAAGGCAACTGTGTTTGTTGTTGCAACTGCACGGGCTTTTGCTGAGCTGATTGGTACGGGTTAGATGTCGGCGGGGTACTTTGAGTGGTCGAGGAGGGTACTTCAACCTTGATACTCTGCTGCTGCTGATAGAGCTGCTGCTGCTGCTTCCAGCTCTGGACCTGGCTATCCGTCATCTCTGCTTTGTATAGCGCAGGGGCAGCATTGGGGGTCGTGGGTGTTGTTACTGTTGCAGGAGAGGGGGGTCCAGCCATGCCAGTCGAGGAAGAAGAGCCCGGGGGGGTGACTGCAGGGTGTTGTGGGTAGTACGGATGTTGTTGCGGTTGCTGCTGCTGCTGCTGCTGCTGCTGAGGTTGGTAAGACGGGTGGTATATGGCAGAGTTGCGCCTGGACTGTTCTGACGAAGGCGAGGGCGAGGGCACGCGGGGATACTGGCTCTGCGGTTGGTAATATGGAGTGTGCTGAGGGTACGCGTGGTAGGGCGGTCGAGGCTGTTGCTGGCCTGGCACGGGGGTCGAGACCTGGGGGTAGCCAGTCCACCCATAGGGCGGGGGAGGCTGGTTCTGGTGCTGGGGAGGTTGCGGGTGCCCATAGGGGTGCCCTGGCTGAGGGTACATTGCAGAGGGAGAGGGATGCGGAGGGGGCAGCCGCACGGAAGGTAATGAAGGAGAAGTAGGCGGATGAGAGATGAATGTGTCTTTTTTATTTTGTATTTTTCATTGTCAGGCACAGCCCACGGCGTGCAGCTCTCGAGGTTCAATTGATCGTCCCTGTGCACCGCCGGCAAAGCTCCGATGCTCTACTGCACCTGTGTGTGCACTGCGTTGGTGATCATCCTTCTCGACCGAATCGACTTTTTTCCCTGAAGAATGCTCCCTTCTCCCGCTCTCTACCGCCCTGCCTAGAGTCGACGCGACTCTTCCCCAAAGCCGACGCGCACAAAGCGCATCTGCCGCTGAAACGCGCGCAAACGCTCTTGTCTTTGGTCTCAGTTTTATTTGGTGGCAACAGGCAATGGGTGTGGTCCATGGATGGACAAAGGAAACAAACGCACCTCCAGGGAGAGGTGAGCAATGGAGGAACGGTGCATTTGCACGCGACACTCGCAGCGCTGGCAGCGGACACGTCCTCGCCTGTGTCTCTGCACTCTGTCCCCAGCTCATGAGTCAGGATGGTTCTGAGCATGGCTTACAAAGACGATGGATGGTTTGATGGGGCATCCACCCTCTTCCCGCAACCTGGTCCATGACCGTCGTTAAACGTTGGGGCAGTTGCTTGTAATCTCGCTCCTCTTACTTTTCTCTCCCATTCATTCCCTCGTCCCACTTTCCGTCATTCCATCATTTATTCCTTCCATCACTCGTTCTCTCATTCATCCATTCACCCATTCCCCTCCCCCCATCTTCCCTCCTCCCCCCTCCTCCCCCCTTTCTCCCCTTTCTCCCTTCCTCCCATTGTCCCTTCTGACATGGCATCACCATCGTCCTTTCCTACCCGTTCTTATCGCCCGCTCCAGTGCCCAACCTGCAAGGACCTGCTGCGAAACCCAGTCACCCTCCCATGTGGGTTCACTGTATGCCAGTCCTGCCTCCCGCCTGCACAGACTATCAACTTTCAGCAGCAGATCCGCTGTCCTTTCCGCGCGTGCACCAGGTCCAACCTCCACCTGCCAGACCAGCTCTTGATTGATGTCACCCTTCAGAAACTCACCACCGCCCTGCGGACAGCTGTGCTTCAGACCAACTTCCCCAGCGAGGACCCTGCAAGCCCCAAATCCCGTCGCCAACCCGACTCGATCTTTTACGGCAGCGCTTCATCAGATCCAGCCTGGGGTGCCACACTCGAAGGCCTCTGCGGCCCGTACGAGTCTGTCGGAAACAAAGTCTCGTCGCAGACTGCCCCGCCCTCTGTCCTTTATCGCAACATCTCTTCTGTTATCGACACTATCCGGCCAAAGATCCAACAGGAGATCGAGTGCCAGGTCTGCTTTCTCGTCTTTCACCAGCCGATCACCACCTGTTGCGGCCATACCCTCTGCAAGAGCTGTCTCATCACCTCACTGGACCACAAGCCCAGCTGTCCTCTCTGTCGCCGCCAGCTGCCACTGTACATGTACTACCATAACCAGCCGCCAAACAAAGCCCTTGTACGCTTTATCCAGTATTTGGCAAATCGCCCAAACGCAAAAGAGACCGAGGACGTACCTCTGGAAGAGCGCGAGATCGAACCAACCCTGTCCATGACCCCATTGTTTATCAACTCCCTCGTCTTTCCAAAAATGCCTTGCTACCTGTTGGTGTTTGAGCCGCGGTACCGAAAGATGTTGAGGAACGTCCTCAGGACCGAGAGCAAGTTGTTTGGAATGGTGCTACCACCTCGGCCGAGAAAACACCGCGATCTAGAACACACTGCTTGGGAGCCGAGCATGGATTATGGAACAATACTTAAGGTTCTTTCTTGTCAACTCTTGTCTGACGGACGTGCTCTGGTCGAAACGGCGGGTGTTGTTCGTTTCCAGGTTATGACATATTCCATGATGGACGGTTACTACGCTGCCACAGCAATCGAGCTGATTCACGATATACCCCCCGAGCAGGAACTTGGACTCGAAAAGGCTATCCTAGAGGCTGCTGCCGCCGCCGCCGCCCAGGAAAATGCAGAGAATACTAGAGCAGGTCAGCTCGGGACTACTGCCGATGACGACTATGAAGAAACCAGTGCTGATGAGATGACGGGGGCACAGGAG
This sequence comes from Dissophora ornata, assembly GCA_025201705.1. NCBI lineage: Eukaryota > Fungi > Mortierellomycota > Mortierellomycetes > Mortierellales > Mortierellaceae > Dissophora > Dissophora ornata. The sequence goes on from MU617018.1 coordinate 13,194, forward strand.
AAACAAAGGCACGACGGAGACATCAGGCGATCTACAGCAACGCTTTCAATTCGTCCCACTACATCTTCCTCCTCCTATTTATCCTCTTTGACAAGCGATACGGCAGTGTCGGTTCCGGATTCCACACAGCTAGCAAGCGATCCATCGAGAGGCCAATGGTCGTCTGGATCACAACTATCGAGAACAGAAGTTCTGGGATTACAGGATTTGCGCGAGAAAAACCTGGAGACGTTGTCGCGGACGCAACTGATGCAAATTCTGGTGGCGTATGTGACCTACAAGCAAGAGCAACTGGGGCCTCTGGCGACGCAGCGTCTGGAACGCGAGTTTGGCGAGATGGATGTGGATGATGGCCAGTCGTTTTCGTTCTGGGTCGCGTCAGTCTTGTCGATGGTGCGAAGCTATCAAAAGTATGAGCTCTTGAAGGTGACCTCCGTGCGGCAGAGGCTGTTGACTGTCCTGGGCTGGATCAAGGACATTGAGGCGCGTCGGTCCATGGCTGCGTGCGCGATATCATAGAAGCGAATCGCGTATCGACAGCTGGTCGCAATAAACCAGTGGCTTTTTTTTCGTGTCCGGTAGACTCTCACCTCCTACATGACCATCATCCCCATCCCCCATCAAATCACTTTTTATCCTTCCATCCAGAACAAACCCATGTCGCGCGGTGTGCTCATCCTCGTCCTCATGGCATCGCTGGCCATGCTTGCCTCCGTCTTTGCCGGTACATTTACATCTCGGATATCAACCATGGTGCACGCGACCCGTATTTGCATTGCATGCACGGTTCATGTTTGTTCTTGAACTAATCAGCGTGATTCATTTGTAGATGCCTCTACTGAATCGGCTAGCGCCTCGGCACCTTACTTTGAATGTATGGCAGCACAGGATACATCTTTGCAATCGTCACTCGACCTTTGAACAACTGGACACTGACCATTCTCAATCGTGAATCCAATGTAGCATTTCAGGAATTGCGGGAGCGCTTTGGTTATGAGTTCATGTACCTCTCCTTCATCTTGCTGATTCTTGTCACGTACTGGGTCGGGAAGAGACATAACGAGGTCCTCGCCAAGACCACCATGGCCGTCATGCTCCCTCTTTTCCGCGCCAACTTTGCTCGTGTCGGCGACAATGGGGCCGAACTTGCGATCGATGCGCCTCATGAATACATAATCTACCTGACTGGTCGCCGCCACGTTGCTACCGTTCATGGACTGATCAAGGTAAAATATCAGAATATTAGCATGTCGCCACCACCTCCAACAGATCGAAACGTCTCACAGCCCCATGGCACCTGTTGTTGATAGATGAAACCTCGCCAGGACCTTATCCGCACTCTGTTCACCTTCTTCTCGACTCCAGTTCAGGATACCTGCACTCTGAATGTCACCATGAACCCCAACGAGTACAGTGATGGCGTCTTTGCTATCGTGCCCAAGACCACCGGATCAACGATCCGTAATAAGTACTATGATCTCACAACATTCACCAAGGCTGCGAACCAAAAGACCCTCGACGAATCCTTGATCACCTTGACTGAATCGAACGAGCTGTCAGAGGCCATTTTGCCTTTGGTTGACGAGAAGTTGAACCAGGCTGCTCAGTGGCTCGACTACTTTGTTGTCTCGGACCAACCCTCGCACAAGCCAGAGAAGTAAGTTTGATCAACAACTTTACTGAACTTGTATTTTTTAATATGACCCAAGCTCAATTTCCTCTGACTTTTTATCCCTGACTCTATCCTTTTCAGGCTGCCAACAGAGCCTTGCCCAAAGCGCGTCTCGTTGTCGTTCCGCTTGCCCAATGCTAGGAATTCGCGTGAGATTCTGCCGCTTGTGGAGGCGCTGATCGCATGTTTGGATGGCCTTCCCGAGAACTGCCATGTCTCCTCTGTGGTATGTAGAGCGATCAGCGCGAAACGAAGCCTGAAAGAGCTACGAAATACTTTGCGTTGACTAACAACATCCCTATCATTTTTTTGTTACGCAGATCAAGACGAAGATCGCCAAGTCTCGCGAGGAGGCCAGCAAGGAGATTGGAAAGAAGGCTCAGGCAGAGAAGGCACGCGAGTTGGAGGAAAAGCGTTTGAAGGAAAAGCGTGATCAAGAGAAGAATCTCTCGCCGGAAGCTCAGCGCAAGTTAGCGGCCAAAGAGGAGAGGAAGGCTATCAAGAAGCGCCAGAAGATGGTGACCAAGAAAGCATAATGATGAATACACGCGATGCATGCATCATCCGGCGGCATTTTAGAGGGTGTTGCGGTGTAGGATGGCGATTCGAGTTCTTATTTATTGGACAATAAAAGAGAAAAAGCATATGCACATTCACTGAGCGTGGCCTTCATGGCCTTTTACTGTTGATCGCCCATCAACTGATCCATGAAATTGGCTGCAGAGACCTGCTTCTTCAACATGCCAACGCCTGCACCACACCAGAGAGGGAGCAGATCAAAGTCCTGCTCCTTGGTTGCACGCTCCCAGTCCTGCTTGGTGCCCGTTCGATCCTCCCTCAGTAGCTTGAAGACAGCCGGGCCCTTCTGTTCAAACAGACCGCGTTCTCTCAAGTCCTCCTCCTCGCGCTGCGTCACTAGATTACGCACCACTCGCCCGTCGTATCCTTGAGGCCAATCAAACTCACGCAGCTCATCAAAGATCCGAGTCCGGACCGTATTCTCACCGCCGTCGCCAGTCTGTAGTAGACGGTCCTTAGCAATCTGCGGTCCATGCGATTCGTTCGTGGGCATGAATCCAGTTCCGATCACAACCCCCGAGGCACCCATAGCCTGCACCGCCCTCACCTGCGCAGCATTCGAGATACCACCAGCAGCCAGAACGGCGGGCATAGCTAATCCGGATCCAGGGGTAGAAGCCCTTTCCTGCAGAGCCTGCGCAACTTCCGGAACAAGGGTCATCAATGGCACGACTCTTTGGGCTCCATGACCTCCTGACTCTGTGCCTTGCAAAACAATCACGTCCACATTATCCTGCTGTGCCTCAAGAGCTTGCTGAACTGTCTGAACCTGGACAATGACCTTTGTGCCAGCCACGGCGTGTTCACGAACCATATTGAGATAGGGTTTGTAATCCCCAAAGGAGAACCACACCGCCGCTGGCGGACGCGGTGTAGAGTGACCGTTTAGTTGGTCACCTTGACCCTTGAGAATGCTCAGAAGCAACTCGGGTCCTTGGCGATCCAGCCAAAACGTAATAAAGCCGACTCCATAGGGCATGAACTTGCTGTCATCCTTGTTGTCATCATTCAAAAGTGATGGAATAGTCTGGAGGTCCTTGAGGATCGCGGCAGGGTCCGTGAAATACCCGATGGGGTAGATGGGCATTCCGCCGTGGTTGGCAACAGCAGCGACGAGCCTGGATCCAGACCAGCCGTTCATTGGAGCAGAGACGATTGGCTTTGTGACCTGGGGGACACGACCGGCCGCAGTACGGCGGGTAATATGTTTAAACGTGCCAAGAAACGCGTTCTTTGTTGCTGTAGACATGGTTTTTTTTTCTTCGATGTAGTTGTTATTGTTGCGTAAGCCGTGGGAAGTGAAAAACGATAGAAAATTTTAAAAAGGAAGAAGGAAACGGAAGGAAGAAACGTGTTTATACTTTTGGGGTATTAGTCAGCTAATGACGCGCAATGACACCCGTCAGGTAGCGCGGGTCCGTTTGTGAATACATCCATAATAGTCCACTCCGAAGATTGAGGATGGAGATCAAGAGAGGATGCTTGATGGGACACCTGTGATGAGTCACCATGCTGCATGTTCATCTTTTGTCATACTCGTCATACATGCATTCATGTACACACCGCTGCGCTGTTGCCCGTGACCCAAATTGTCTGCCTCCCGTCACGCACAGCCTCCGGGCCCAAGCGGATCACAAAAGTCCATTATTATTCCCCACAGACATCACATGATTTCCTACCGAGAAATCAACCGTCGGCTCGCTCCACTCTGTCTCATCTCTCCATTCCCCCAGTTCCCCACCCTCGCAATCGTGGTCTTCCTCTCCCTTGTTCCCCCCTATCCCCGTGTATCACATTACACATTACTACCGTGTGCATCGCTATGATCCCACAAGATGCAAAGTATCTGAACGAAAAGTCCATCAGGGCACTCCAAAATTTGAAGAATAACCCGCCATCCGTTGACAATTTCCAGACCTCCAAGCGATCCGCGGTGCTGGTCGCATTGATGGCGAACAGCGAGGGTGATCTCGAGGTCATCCTCACCGTCCGCTCGTCCTCCCTGCGCACCAATGCCGGCGACTCTGCTTTCCCCGGAGGTAACAGACGCGCGCATCCCCCCCTCTCCCGTTGAAATACTGTACAAGTTAAAGAAGAATGATTTTAAATCTCCGAGTGTGCGCTTTTGCTCATAGGCAAGGTAGACCCTGAAGATGTCGATCTAATTGCCACAGCCGTAAGCTTGCGTTCCCTAACTTGGGTATAGACATGAACACTCCTTAATTTTCTGAGCAACAAGCACCCAGATTGTACTAACGGCCGACTACTTTCCCCCAACTGATATTCCAACACAGAAAAGAGAGGCGCTTGAAGAGGTGCAGCTGCAGCCTTCAGAGTCACAAACACTCACAATCCTATCCCCGGTACTCTCGCGACAAATGCAGGTGGTCACACCCGTGGTGGTATACTGCCCTGCCATGGCCGCGGCTGATATCTCTTCACTCTACCCAAACCCTGGTGAGGTGGCTGCCATCTTCACCACACCACTGGAGTACTTTTTGAGCCCCCCGCCTGGACAATACACGTCATTTGAAATGCAGTGGACCCTGTCGAATTTTCGGGTCCATCGGTTTGAGGGATGTGGAGCTAGCAACCATGTTCTTGGCGAACCAGAGGTGGATCCAGAAGATCATCACTCACACGCATCCTCCCCTCCCTCTCAAGTGGATCGGTCCAAGGTTGGCTGGCCTGTGTATGGCATGACAGCAGGCGTGTTAATCGAAGTTGCAAAGATCGCGTTCCAGCGTGAGCCTGATTTTGAAGTGCGTGCACCGGGCCAGGTCGATGACGTTGCTCTGACGGCAGAGTGGTATAATCGCGCCTTTGGTCCCCGCTCCTCGTTGTAATATACATGTTCATTATATCCTTATGGAATAAAGCATCTACGATCCGAGTGACTATGTTCCAATAGCGTCTATGAGTTCTTTCTCTCTAATGAGGTGTATAGTGGGTTTTCGTGTGCTTGTTTATTTTTGCAGATATCAGCTGAAGATTAGTCATTCTCAACAGCTGAACACAAGACTCCGATACGCGACCTGATCGTGGAAAGCTGAAACGTCATTCCCAGCATCTCTTGATCCACAGTCCCTGACCCACGTCGCAGATCATCGGCCAAGTGGATCAAATCTTTGGAGACGGTCTCCCAGATGGCAGCATGCTGCTCCCGTTTCTGTTGTTCCGTCATGTAGTTCGTTGTCTTACGGACAAGAGCATGCAGCTCACTCACGACAATTTCGCCAACTTCCGACGTGGGGATGACGTCGCACCCGATCAAAAGCTCCATCCACAGCTTGGGCTTGTTGCAACATCGATACTTGTCTTTGGGAGTCTTGGATATCGTTGCTGTATCGCGTGGTGATCGAAAGAAGAAAGGATTTGAATCGATATCTAACAAGACCAATCCCTGTCGAGTACACTGTTCCTCCAACAGACGGTTCCAGCTAGGGACCACCACCAGTTGAATGTACCAGTCCTCTTTCACTTTGTAATGGTCAGCAAAGTATAACCGAAACGACGGAAACAACCTTTCCTGCAGATCCTCAAAGGGGGTCTGGAACCGGGTCTTGCCGTATGGTGAGGTCTTGACAGGGCCTCCACTGTCGGCGTTGCCTGGTTGCTCAGCTTCGGAAGTGGCGCAAAAGAAATGGCCAAGCATGTTGAAGAACTCGTTCACGATAGGCGAGTGATCATTGGAGCGAGTATCAATGCTATACTTTTGTGCAGGGTAGGCGATTAAGAATCGAGTATCCTCGGAGCCTGAAGTGAGTTGTTTCTCTTTACGTTGAAGGTCTGCTGGGTCCCAATTACGGTAGATCAGTGGACAGGGCTGAGACGAGGCTGGAGCGCAGTGTTCGACCGCTTGTTTGTATCGATCAAGGGTTAAGGCTTTTATGGCACAACAGAAGTCTTGTTCGGATTGGTATGAACCCATGGTGCTTTTTTTGTTGGGGTTTCTTCTTCTTTTGGGTTTGTCAGTAGGATAACGAAAGGACGAGGGAGGGATCGAGAGAAGTAGCGAGTTACTAATTGATGCCCAACAGCAGTTTGTGATGGTCCATGGTCCAGAGGGGAAAACCACGACTTTTATATTTTACCGAAAAAGGCTTAGAGTGGCGCTAGTGGTGTTATGTGGACACACCCATCTGCTATCTAACTCACTGTGTACCCGTACGCTGGTGGGGCCACAGCGGTACCATGTAGAAAGACGCTCTTGCATGATAGCAAACTCGCCCCTTCGTTTCTGTTCTACATGCTCCGATCTGTGGTGAATGTGGATGCGTGCGGATGCACACAGGAGTGTGTATGAATGAGATGTGGTACTGGGAAACAAGGGTGAGAAAGAGTATGCTGTCAGGACTAACTGGCGGGTGCGACCCAGCCAATGGGAGGGGACGCGTTAACAGTCCCCCCTGGGTCTCCTAGAACTTTCCTAGAGCTTACTTTCAAAGGGACCCTCGGCGCTCCGCGATTTGCTGACTCAGCGGTCACAAACGGTTCAATTGCCTTTGTGTTCATTCCAAACTCCGCGTTTAAGTTAGTTCAGGAACAAGGAGATATTAAACGAGTCAACATCACAAAGGGGGAACCATCTCCGAACGAGTGACCCCCGAAAAAAAAACAGGCTTATGCCATCTGTATTTGTTTTCCTCAAACGGCCACGAGGAGTAGCTAAGCGGATAACGATAGCAAGGCCGAGTGCTATAAGCTCCTTGACTCACGAAATGCCATTTCAATCCAATCTCTCCCCCCCGTATAAACAATCAAGTAAGTTCATCAGCGAAGCCATGTTCTTGAACTCAGCCAGCATGTTCGCGAAACAGCCCGAAGATGAAAGATATTCTCGTGGTGCATCCTACTACCTCCCTATGGAAGGAAAGAAAGAGGATAATCAACGGGAATGGATGGAATATGAAAATACAATGCAGCCATGTCATCGAACATGCAATATACAGATCTTGGCTATTCGGGAAAACTTTTCGCGATTCAAAACTTCATAGGATGGAACATGCTGGATCTTCTGGATACATCTCTTGATCCATAGAACGGCCAAGCTATTAATTTGGGTTGCTATGCACCTTTATTCTGTGGTCCGATTGGTTGGTACTCGTTTTTTTCCCCTCGTTGGCGTTTGTTTACTACCCGGTGTTGCCAATTTCAGTGCTGTTGCTGTTCATTCTCTGTGGGCTCATTCTTTAACAAAACGGCGACGACCCTGTGTTGGTCGTCTTCGGCCCTTTGGTTCTCCCACATACAGCATGGAATGTGTATAATGGACTAATTGGAGAATTTCTCCAAGGAATATGCTGAATTCATTCTTTGTAAAATCGCGCAGCCACAGGAACGTCGCTTTTTTAGTCAGCACCGCAGGCGGTGCGAGTTGTGTGAGTGTGCAAGAACGAAGAAAGAAATGGAGGAGGCTTTGAGTCAGTATGTAGATCACAGAGAGTGGGGGCTGCAACGGCTGTCCTACAATTTAGTACTGTGTGCTTTTTTTGTGGGCTGCAATTGTTTAAAGTTCCTATACTGATCAAAGTCTGGGCAAGGATAAAAGTACGAGCGAAGGTAGCGCAAGGCGAAGAACGGTCTCGACACAAAACACAAAACGTACATCGGTCGTCGGCTTGATTATCGTGACATCATTGTTGATTTGCGCACAAAAAATTTGAAATTCAGCAAAAAGAGAAACGCAGAGACCAAAATGCAGCCACGCTTGATTTCAAAGACTCGGAACCCGGCTGCTGTGCCAAGCCAGGAGTTGCGTGTTCAGAGTCGATGGCTATAGCAAATTGCCAGGTCTCATGGCTCCTTCGCAGCGCAGAAAATATGGATACGGGTCGCGACCTATTTTTGGCATTTTTTTTTTTTGGTGGCAAGTTTGAGTCGAGCTGCAAACAGTCCGAAAATGATTTAAAAGGACGTCCGTTAATTTTTTTCATTTCGTTGTTTCCTTCTTTGTTTTATTTTTTTGATATCGTCATTCACGGTAGCACTCGCTCGTACCCTCTTCTACCTACCCTTGCTGACACTCACATCGCATTCGCACATACTCAACAACACTCAACAACACTCAACAACACTCAACAACACTCAACAACACTCAACAACACTCAACAACACTCAACAACACTCCGCAACACTCAACGCAATCATAACCACAACCAGGATATAAAAGGTAATTAAGAAAGGAGCTTTGTTGAGTACATCCCATCCATCCCTTCAATTCCTATACCTTGAGTATAGTCGCTCAATTCTTATAATGTATCTCGGGGGCGATTCGCCACCAAAAAAAACAGAACCTGCTAGAATGTCTCTGAAAGTGCTGCGCCTTCCAAACTCCCTTCGTCATTACTGCAAGCAGTAACAGCCACGTCAGTGAGCCGCGCGGAGGTAACAGCAGCGTGTTGCAGTGCAGGAACTGGAGCTGTTCCAACAGTGACTACAGTACAAAGGTGGAAGAAGTTCCGTCCTGGGCTATGACAGGGCAACAGGGCAGAAAGGTGGAAATAGGCAGACAGACAGGCAGTTTGGCAGACAATAGACGACAGAACGCTGGATGTTGCTCGGCAACGGTTTTTTTTTTGCTTTTGTTTCCTTGGGTGGTTATTCTTTCATTGTTTTGTCACACCCTTGCATCATTATCTTTATCCCTGGTTTCATTCATTTCTGCCCTTCCTCCGCAACAAAAACATTTGTCTTGTTTAGGCAGTACTCATCTTTTTTTTTCTGTTGAGGTTGAGTGTAATTACAATCAGCAGTAACACCCCCCATTGTCTACATCGCTCTGATTAGAGACCTCCTGTTGTCTGCGTCTTCCCCACTTCTAAACAAGGTAACCACAAATAAAGACATGAGCCACGAGCACAATCTCATTCCACAAATGCACCGAGCTCCGAGAGAGAGAGAGAGAGAGAGAGAGAAGAGAGAGAAGAGAGAGAGTGTGTGTGAGACTGAAAGAAAAACCGACAAACAAAATAAGAGAGTTGGAGTATTCATGTGTGCACCGATTGGTGAGAGTGAAAGGGGGCAGAGCATATGGTGCGTTCGATACATGCGGGGTTATGATCAAACTAGGCGTGTATTAATTAATCGGCGACTATCAGCGGGGGATGGAAGGTGCTGTGGATGTCGAAATGGGTGTTGTTTCGGACCAATGTTGCCTTGCGCTTCCAGAGTGTTGCAGTTGCATATATTATTGTTTTCATTCAATTGACGATTGCGCCCAGCTCGAAGTGTAGGCTCTCGGCTTTTTCCCTCAGCGATTTTTTCTTGTCACACATCAATGAGCTGCGTGGCAAAAAAGGTCGTGGCCAGCGTTCTTATTAATCTGCCCTGTGCATGCTCGGGTTGGCTACATTCGTCGTCTTTAACACTCCTGTGCAATTGAGCAATTGGGTTTGGATACACGTGCCCCCACAAGACCGCCATGTCTGTCAGCTCCCATCACGATGGTTCTCCATGGTTCTAGCACCTGTGTGTGTATTCTTCCTCTTGAAAAGAAACAGACACCAGACACGCTGTGATCATCCGTTTGTTCTTTGTGTCATCCTTTTCTCGCACATTCCTATTTCCTCTACCATCTTCTCGTCATTGCTCAGCTGAGGGGGGGGGGAGGGAACCTGTGCATCATTTGACTGTCTCTAGTTCGGGGTGATTTTTTTTACAGCCCATTGAATGCTCCCCCTTCCCCTTCCCCTTCCCATCCCATGTTGTTTGCTTCTCTTTCGGTTTGTGTGGAAGATATGGAGATTTATGGGCTGGTTACTCTCTATAGCTGATGCTAAGCATTGATCAATGAAGAGAGCATCCCCGAGGAGAGAACATGTATTTGTTGGAGTGGACGGAGAGGATGGAGTGACGCGAATCAGTCTCCGCTTGAATTTGGTGTGCGAGTGTTTCTTTATCACTGACTGACTGAACTGACTGTTTTACTTTATTCCCTAATATGATAATATGATTAATATGATTCTAGCTCGATCCACCAGCCTGACACACACAGACCTCGTGACTGTCACACGCACTCCAAAAGTAAGTCTATTTTAAACCGATTCACCGATTCAACTCAATACATTCACCGATCGATTCAATTCAATTCGGAGCCTGCAAACGAGCACAAGCCAAGAGAGACTGAATGTCGTCAATGCCGTTTTGTTATTTTCTTATTATTACTTGTGCCTTTTGTATCTCCTTTGGCCCAGCACAACACACCTCCATTCCCCCAAATCCCCCAAATCGCTGTGCTCATCTCCTCGCGCCGTTTCTTCTCTGCCGTTCTATCTGTTTCCCTCGCTCGATCGCCTTAGCGCTCCGACTAGACAAACCGCCTCAATTGCCCTCTGTTCCTCGCTTGACTGTGGCAAGTGCTCTGCTCTGCTCAGCGCTGCATCATCATTGTCACAAGCTCGTGCTCTCCCCGAGGGACCTGACCTATAAATTATTAACCTCAACATTTCTGTTTTCCTTTTTTTTACTTTCCCGCCAATTTTTTTGACGCATATTCCCTCGCCCTCGCCCTCTCGCCTCCTCTCATTCTACTCATTCTCCTCCCATTCGCCTCCATTCCCACAGCCCCGCCTAGCCCCACCATACCACCAACCGCAGCAATACTGCTCCACGCCACTCAAGCCGCCCTCTGTATCGAGAGAGCACCCGCCCATCCCTCGACTTGTTGGAACGGTCGTGTAGTCATGACCATTGACCACACCGCATTGCAGCACACATCCCAACTTTCCCAGGAAGCACAATCTGATTCTCAGGCATACGCCCTTGCACCACCAGCGCTGCGCCGCACCCTCCCCTATTCACGCCACCAACAGCTCTCATCCTCACCTGCTAATAATATCTCCTCATCGACTCAGCCCAATCGCTCAACCACCGCGGACAATACCACCACCATGATGCTGGGCCATGAACTCACAAATTACAGACAAACACTGCCTCAATCTCCAATGTCGCCGCCCATCTACTCCAAGGAGGATGATCACCCCCATTACCACAGCCCACCTCAACGATCCTCTTTCCTGGGCTATACCAACTCTTCAACCTCCAGCCCCGCGGCGCAGTTGTCAACGTCATATCAATCGTCATCGCCCACAGCCTCGAACACCCACCCAAAATTACCCGTCAGGCTCCCACTGGGAGACCATAGGCTGTACAAATACAAATACCTCACCTCGCCCATGAGCTCAAGTTCGCAGCCACCAAGCGCAGTGTCTCGCCAAGACCAGGCACCATTGAATGCCCGTTCTCCGTCGAACCCAGTCACGGCTGCTGCACTGACCAAAGCCTTTATCGCCGAAACATCGACCCAGAGCCGTCATAACTACTGGCGTGAATACCGCTCGACCTCTGATCACGGTCTCGGAGAGGGGCATGACCACGAAGACTCAACATCTCCTAGCCCTCTCCCCAGCCCAGCCCCTTCGATGGTAGCGTTGCCATCTGACTTTCAGGTGGTGTGTCGCCATAGCCATAACGAGGAGCATCAGCATACTCAGCCGCAGCAGCAACAGCGACCGCCAAGAAGCTCAATGGAGAGCAGGTTCGACTTATTCTCCCCATCACCCACGTCCAGCATGGACCTTGCTCCAGACTCGAGGAGGTTGCCTCCACTGTTTTCATCCATGTCTCCCCCGCATCAAACAACACGTCTTCCGTCAATCACGGCTGCGACAGGATATCCCGTCCACGTGGCCAACTCGCTCTCGAGGTCGAGCAACATCTCCTCAACATCGAGCCATGCATCGGCAGGAATGTTTTTCGACCCAGCTAGGAACAACAGCGCTGTATCGCCCCACTTGTCCACCCAGGCATGGCCATCTAAACATCATCATCCAAGGATACCCGTTCGATCACCTGAGCGCGAGGGACAAGACCTCATGATGACCTCATCGGTCGATGCAGCATCGAGCCCCTTCTTGAATATGGATTACTACGACATTTACCAGCAAAACCCCCGATTCCTGCGGCCAGAAGGCGGACGACAAGACGAGAGACGCCATTCTGAGCAATATTACTACGAAGGTGCTAGCGCTACTTCTATAGGCGAGCACGTTCAGCGTAACCACTACACCGAAGCTTATCCGCACAATGTCTCCAAGTCCAAGGGTAAATCCAAGGCTCGTGTAAGCGCCACCACTGCAAACAAGAACCGATCCAGGTCACCCAATGCGTCAGGACCTATTCGCAGACACTCTGTATCACTTGCCTCAACTGGGACGTACAGAGTACTAAGGCACGAGGACCGCAGGCAGGAGGTGGATAGGAATTCACATGACATTGTGCGCGGTCTTGGCATCCAGTCTGCCAGCAAATCATCTTCTTCGTCGAGCCGACCACACTCAATGTCGATCAGTAATCTGCTGACGGATGACTTTTCTGTGGATCGATCAAGCAACGGATCGCCATATCTCTTCCACAGTAGCAGCAGCAGTGCAGGCGGTAGTACATATGGCGGCTCGAATATTGGAATCAAGCGCGAGAAGGCATCCAATACAGATGACAATGGCGAGCCAGTTAAGCTCAAGCGCATGTCCAAGAAGCGTGCTACGGAACTCGGCCTGCTGGACGAGGATGGCAACATCATGAAGAAGCGCAAGCGGACCAAGAAGATCCAGGACCCGGACCATGTCTCTCCATCAGGATTCAGACACGGTGGCGAGCGGGTTGTGCAGGAGCCCGATGTGTTGGTGACACTTGAGCCAGATGTCGGTCCCGTATCAATGCTAGATAATGGCTCGCAGCCTGCAGTCGTTTGGAAGGGTAAGTTTTTGAGTGCTCTATTATTAGTTGTGTAAGTTTTCTTGATCTCGTGCGCGTCGAAACGGCTGAATCTAACCGCTCATATGTTTACTGTCTATTATTTTCTAGGCCATCCTCTTTCGGTTGTCGGCAAGCCTGGATATGAACAGCTTCACCCATATGAGGTTCATGTCGCATCAACACTTCGACTTTCACCCGCCCAGTATCTAAGCTGTAAACGCACACTGATCTTGGCATCCCGCGAATATTTTGCCACTCCGGATGGCAAACAGTTTCGAAAGTCCGATGCTCAGAAGCTTTGCCGAATTGATGTCAACAAAACCAGTCGACTTTGGGAGGTCTTTGCCAAGGTTGGATGGCTCGAAGGAATTTCCGAGAAGGATATCTAAAAAAACGAACCATGGAGGCGACATTGGAACTCGGCCATCTGTTTACTTCACGGCCTTTTCTCCAAGCGTCCAAAAAAAAAAAGAAGCGACAATTTCTTTCTCAGCTGTCGAAAAGGCAAACCAGCAATTATATCGTAATGCAACAAAAACATCATCATCATCAACAACAACAACAAAACATCAACATCTCCATCTCTTCTTTGTATATCTGCGTTGTATTTTCTTGTACACATGCTCATTCGTGTATTCTTCCTTGACGACCACACCAGCACTATATTTTCGACAATAACCGTGTATTTTATTCTTTCACTGCCCACCGTCATGTACCACCTATTTATTATTATGTTTTTTCTCTG
>MU617019.1:0-26867 GCA_025201705.1 Dissophora ornata
CTGAAATGAGCTGTTGCTCTCCTCCCCACCCGCAAACAGACCATAACAGGTCGTTCCACCAACCTTTCCACAAAAAAAAAGAAAAAAGAGAAAAAGAAAAAAAACCGCGCGTGTCAAACCAAGATGACAATGCGTACACAAAGGTGTCGCGGCGCGGAATGAAGAATGAAAAGAAGAATGAAAAGAAGAATGAGGAATGAAAAAAGAAGCGAGAACCAAAGAGACACGGTTTTGATACTTAGCTTTTATATCCAGCAACCCGAGGGGTGTTCCCACGGGCGAAGCAGAGGGCAGAGATGTGTGGAGAAGAGAGAAAAGAAGAGAAAAGAAGAGCACAGCACATAAATTGTGACAACGCGACGGGACTGTGGCTTTTCTCTTTGTTGTCGAAACGCGTCTCTCGTTTTAATTTATTATTTTTCCCCTCTCGTGCGCTCAGTCTGAGCACAACATTTCGCTTCTCGACCCCCAGCACACCGAGCATCCTCATTACTTTTTGCACGCCTTCATCCCCCCCCCCCTTTGCCCCTCTCAAGCACCTGCCGCTCCTTAGAACAGACATGTCCTCCGCAACACCCCGCTCCATGACCGCTGGAGCGCGCAATATCTTGCGTTCCAACGACTCGGCCTCGCTCTGGAACTACACAGTCGCTCCAGGTACCAACATAAACATGTTGTTGAATGAGCGCCATCGGAACCTTCCACCCCGCTTTTTTTTCTTTATATATATCGAGGAAGTAACATGCTCCTCTTGTCTTGTCCTTCCCGTCTTTTCCACTTACGAGAATAGGCTGGAGCATGAAGGAGGCAGAGATCTTGCGCAATGCACTCATGAAGTTTGGAGTCGGCAATTGGTCAAAGATCATCGAGTCGAATTGTTTGGTCGGAAAGACGAATGCCCAAATGAACTTGCAGACACAACGCATGCTGGGGCAGCAGAGTACAGCAGGTAAGGACACATACGCGCACCCGCATTCGCTCTCTCCAATACTCAACCCTGTTAGAAACTACCTGTAAAGCTACACCTCTTCCTCCGATCCACGCCTTACTCACGCCGTGTTGTTATTGTTGTTGTTGTTGTTTCCTCCTTGAAAACGATAGAATTTGCGGGATTGCATATTGATCCAAGAGTCATTGGACAAAAGAACTCGTTGATTCAGGGAGAGCATATTCGGCGCAAGAACGGATGTATTGTCAACACGGGAGCAAAACTTTCAAGAGAGGAGATTCGTCGCAGGGTAGGGGAGAATAGGGAGCAGTATGAACTGGCAGAAGAGGAATGGAGTGTAATCGAGCTGCCACTACCGGAAGACCCGCAACTATGTAGGTTCTTTGTTTTTGCAGACTTTGGGAGTTGTTTTCAGCAATAGGATGGTGTTTTGCAGGAATCTGCGTCTCTGATATTTTCCTCTCTGTCTCTCTCTCTCCCAACTACTATTCATACAATCCACCCACCTCGTGCAGTGCTCGAGGCAAAAAAGTCAGAAAAGATTCGATTGGAACTGGAACTAAAGAACGTACAGCGTCAGATTGCCATGTTGCGGAAACCAGGAAGAAAGATCGAGGTAAACTTTTGTTGAACAGGGGATCACATCATTTACTTTTTTTTACAACAGTTTTAACAGGAGATACTGACATTGGGTTTTTGCCGTAATTCTAATAGTTGGATAGCTCAGAATCACCCAAGACCGAGCTTGACGATGAAGATCGAGATGAAATGTTGGAGGACCAACCATTAGGAAAGCGGCCAAGGATCGAAGTATGACCATTTAGTGCCTCCCCTCCTCTCCCCTAACAGAATTTGATCCGCGCCCTGCTACTCTCGTTTTTGCTCTGTATTCAAGATCTCCATAATATTAGTTATCGACAATAAAGATAGTTGACGTGGCTCAATTCTTCACTGCGATCTATTGTTGTTTTATTCGATTTCTCCGTCCTCCCTCACGCTACATGCAAAAGATATCCCTGTGTGATCAACCGCTCCACATCCCCACGCTTCACAAAATGCTCCGAATTCTTCTTCAGACTCAAGGTCGCCCCGCTGTCTGTCACAATGTCTCCACAGTCCTTGATCACCCTGACGGTGATAAAGATGTCCTTTGGAGGTGAGATCATACCAAGACCCAGATCGATCTCTCCCAGCGCTCCTTGACTCGAGTACATGTTTCGACACTGTTTCTCATACTCATTAAAGAACATGATCTCGTTCGGAGAGAGCAGCCGCCGTGAGGACTCTGGTAACGTGTTGAAAGCCCAGGCGATCTCCTTGATCTTCTCAACACGTTGGTAGTGGTAGGCCATAAGGATGCGTTTGTTGCGTTGGAGGGGCGTCATGTGGACGAGGTATTTTGTCCAAAAGACTTCGGTGATGGGCTGGAGTGCTTGCTGGATTTGTCCCTGGAGAGCCGTCCGGGAGGCGAGGGAGGATGTAGCGGAGAGATGGGCGGTGGTCCCAGAGGAGGAAGAAGGATAGTCTTCGAGCATGGAGAGTGTTGTGTGGTTGGGGTCCTTGTCTGCTGCCAAGGTGGATCCTGACGCTAAAGTCGAGCCTTGAGATGGTCCTGGAGCTGTAGAGTGATCGTCATGTTGCAGACGCCACCGCCGCTCGAGTTCAGATTCGACCTGCTTCCTTTGGAGGGTGTAGTCGTGGATAAGGTTCTGGCATGTCTCGTGTAGATGTCGGATTTCACGCGTGATGGATCGGACAAGGGGGTCATTGTATGGTGGAAAGTGATCTAATGTGCGCTTGGTTTCGCGAGCCAGCTTTGAGGCTTCTTCGCCGTACATGGTGGTGGACTGGAGGGATAAGAGGAGCTAGAGAGAGAGAGAGAGAGAGAGACGTGTTACTTTTGCTTGGCGGCGGTGCTGCTGGTGCTGGTGCTCGTGCGGAATGTCAATGAAGGCGGCGCTGGAGGGTTGAGTGATGCAATGGGGTCGCGTCTCTCTCGCAGTTGTGTTTTTTATCCCAGGGACTGCTTCCTCGTTAAATTGGTGGCAAAAACAACTTCAGACCCGTTTGCGTTGCGCTTTTTTTTATTTTTTAATATGACGACGGTGTTGTCAAGAGGCAATGAAACGCGAGATACACGGATCGATCAGCAGATTCAGCCCCCTGCGTCTCCACTCTATCTATACTGGCTTCGCAATCTCGTTCAGTCGACCCACCAACAACTCGTACGTCAGGATCGTCAGTGCACTTGCTGGCACGGTCCGGAGAAGATTCGTTGGCATGCCCTTGTAGAACGCACGCATGCCCTCCTCCTGGTAGATCACTTTGCATGCATGGATGATCCCGTGGTACTTTGGCGGATATGTCGATTGATTCTGAAGTCGTGTCCTGATCACCTGTTTTTTGCACACGCCACCATAATCAGCACAGCACACACATTGTTAGAACAAAAATTGATGGCACTCAAGCGCACAGTCGCCACAATAAAGCGTATGCTTCTTCTGGCTTACCTCGTGGGGATAAGTAGCAATACTGGCTGCCATTTTGGACGTCGATGAGGCAATGAGGATGTTTGTGCTGCTCACTTGTTCAGAATCTGACTCTATCAACCAGCAAAATGCAAATATTGTACAGTCCAGTTGTTGTATGATTAGTAAATCGCTGCCGCCCGATTATCCTCGTCGATACTCCTCTACTTTTGAACTGATGCTCTGCAACTTACTCAACCATATCCTGAGTTTTTCATAGAGAGGGAACTGCAATGCCACATGGGTGATCCCCATCAAGGACGATCCGAGTCCTTTATAAAATCCGCGGAGGCCCTCGACCTTGTAGATGGTGGTGAACGCGTGAAGAGTGTTGTTGTAACGGTATGGGGTATGTTCGTTCTGGGTCTAAGTGTCATCCGATTTCATAGAAAGTGCAAGCAAGCATAAATGATTTGGACATGATAATGGGAAGCGACTCGATCCATTCATTCCTTTTGCAACCTACCATGAATCGGGTTTTGATAACCCATAATGGGTTTGTAATAGTTGTGCTTGTAGCTCCAGCTGACATTGCTGCGACAATATATACAAACAGATTGGACTCGTGGTGCCCTACATCCACATGAAAGGAGTAATGTCAAAGGGTACGCCGTCAGACACTTTCAATCGCGACAAGTGGCCCTCGCCGCCGAATATCGCTGTATTCAAACCCCTCCTCGAGATGTTTGTTCATCACATGTTTGGAGCGGTTCTTACCAGTCTGCCGTGCTACCAACTCCTTGAAATAATCGTACGCCGTAAAGTAAATAGCCCATGTTGGCAAGTACCCGAATATCGTTGGTCCAAGACCCCGGTATAATCCTCGAACGCCTTCCTCTGCCCAAATCCTTGTCAAGGTTCCTGCAGCAATTCGAAAGTGAAGAGAATCATTGGGAGAATATACAAGGGTCAGTCACAGCAAGGGCAGAGAAACGATACACGAAACACGTACCGCTGATACATAAAAGGTGTGCCTTACCTGCTGTGCCTTTATATGACTTTCTAGCCGCCGTTATCACGCCTTGGTTCTGAAGCCTGGTCTTGACTACATCCAGCGGACAGGTCACCACGGAGGTGACCAGTCCAGCGCCTGCTCCTGCAATGGTATGTTTTAATTGATCCGATTCTCTATAAAGTATAGAAGGCAGGCATCCGTAGTACAACACAACGAGCTGTCGTCAGTGGCCAGGCTCTGCAACATCCCTTTTGCAGGCTAATATAAAAATTGATGACGGAAAGACACGGAAATGAAAGGGACAGATAGGGATGCAAGCGCAGCTCTGGGCGAGTGTGACATGCAACCACTCTGGGTTCGCTTTCCGCCCTCATTGCCTCGTCATCCACCAACTATGCTGCACAGCTACGTTATAATGTCTCTGAAAGCGACCATAAACGTCAACAGCTGGCCAAACAATGCAAATCATCTGTCCAGAACCAGATCTGGCTGGTAAGCGTGTTTGAAGGAGACTGATACATGGATGCAACAAGAAGAGTGGATAGATGTTGCCACTACTCCCTTGGAGAAGGCACTTTCAGCGTTACGCAAGTGTCTCTGTATTTAAGATCTGATGCCTGGCCTGGAGAATTCACACGCCCGAAAAAAGAAAAAAAAAAGCGATAGTTTTTTTTTTCTTTGCTCCAGGCCAAACTCCCGCAACCTGCAGTCCTGGTTCTGGGTGTCCACATCCGCGCCAACGTAATGCAAAAAAAAATGGCGTAAAACATGCTCTGTTTTAAGGTTCCTCTGGGTCCTGCTGTCGCTGAAGCACCCTGGTCTGACTGCATCCTGAGTGCAACGATGGCGGTTTTTTTTTGGTTTCATTTCGCGATGTGATCAGCTTTTGGTGCGAGACAGCGTGCACGATTTGGCTTACCTGAGCTTGATCGCCCACCATTCGCGAGCAGACATTGTTCAAAGAGGACTCTGCCTGTTGGGAGAGATCGCGCTACCAGGTTTTTTCCTGAAGACAGGCTCTAGCTGGGAGAGTTTTTTGTTTCTGGGGCAGCTGATCTGGAATGTACACGATTAATGGGCGGAGAGATGACAGCAGACAGGGGCGATGGGATGCTGGGATGGGTGGGAATGAGCTCGAAACGGTCTACGGTTTCTTGGGGGTGGAGTGGGGAGGGGAGGAGAGGGATGCGGGCGGGGATGCGGGCGGGGATGCGGCAGCAGGAGGAGCGAGGGATGGTGATGAGGGCAAAGGGTGTCTGTCTATTTAGGATATTTCGTGCACAAGAAATAAAAAAACGCCCTTCACAAATTTGACGCGAACCGTCTGTTTTGCCACCAGAGTCTCTCCTCTCCTGGGGGTAGAAAATGAATCGCTTTGAATTGAAATAGAATACCGCCCACACAGTCGACACCCGCTGGCCCATGCGCGCAACGACACCCTCCTCGCATCTGCACACGCGCACTGCACGTTGCGCACACACGCCGCGGCGGGGCACCGCGCGCGCGCCATGACGTCAATGGCTATGGTCCAGGCTGGGGGGCGACGATCTCCCAGGGCAACACGAGGCCAATAGTGCGGCATCACATGACCTCTGGAACCTCGTTCTTTTTTTACTCGCGGTTGGCCATGCCTCCTGCTCGCCGTTTTTTTTCTCTCCCTTCGTTTTTGCACCGCACTCATCGCCCCCCATACTCACCAATACTCACCACGCTCACACATCCCACTCTCTCTGCTCCACAATGTCCCACCAGCGATCAAAGTCAACTTCCGACCTGCGCTCCAGCAACCCCCCTCATCCTCCGCCCGTCGAGCACGCCGAGACAGCACCGTTGTCCATCTCGATCCCTCGACGCGGATCCATGTCCACGTCGTTTGGCCTCGCTGCCTCCCCCATAACCTTTGGATCGGCCAAGTTCTCGGCCCCAACCACTAACCCGTTCCTCAACCCAATTGTCTCCCCTTCCTCCAACAATGGCCCTCACTCCGCCTCGGCCTTTGGCACGACACCTCCAACCAACCTCTCCGGCCTCTCCAGCTCTATCCCGCCCTCGTTCAACAGACGCTTCTCCACTGGCTTCACTAACCCACTGAACAACCATCCCCTCGCGGGGTCAGCCAATGCCTCGACTGCCAGCACACAGGTAAGAACCCAAAAGCGAGACAAAGAGAGGGAGAGATACGATGCACTACTAGGTTTTCGCAAAGCACACAAGTGTGTCCTATTTTGGATTATTATAATGCAAACGCCCTCTGATCATCGGGCGTTGCATGACACGAGAAACAAAATTTCCCGACTACTGAAAAAAAAAGACTAAATTCTTTGTCCTCGTCGTCATGTCGCAGCAACAGGCTGAGGACCGAGCCTTCAGATCAACGGTCTTTGCTGCCTCCTCGCCTCCTCTCTCGCGTTACCCCACAAACAAAGGCGACCTGCAGTCGCCAGAATTTGGTGGTGGCGGTGGAGGAGGAGGTGGTGCTGGTAGTGGTGGTGGTGGCATTGGAGGATTGCTCCGCAAGTTCTCACGATCAGGTAGTCACCCCTTGGATTCGAATGAACCAGGCCCTGCCCCTGTTACTGCCCAGTATCACTATGGATTCGGTAACAACGACAGCCGTGGTGCTGCACGCCCCTCGGATGGTCATAATTCGCATTTGAGTGCAGTCGAAGCTTTGAAGCAGCCCCAGCCGCAAGAAAAGATCTCGAGACCCGGTACTCCGATGAGGAACATGATCCTGACTGGCCAGATGTTGGATTAAAAAAAAAAAAGAGAAAAGAAGAAAGGAAAAAAAAGTATTCGTTTTTGTTCAGTATTGCAACAACCCTCTGTACATATTTTGGACCATGCAACCCAGGGCTTTAATTTTTTTGCTAAACCCTTCAGTAAAGAGTTTATTTATCTTTGTTTGTCGAAGCCCCTTTGGTGGGCTATGATTGCAAAGTCGGTGAGGAGCCATAGCAAGCCTGTTCCAGCTCCCATATCGTCCTATCCATCTCCTCCTTCAATCCCAGAACCCTCTGCTTCACCGCCGTCTTCCGATCCGAAAGTTCCGCCTGCCTCCGCGTCGACAGCTGCGCAAGTGTGTTGGCATCGTTTAAAAGCAGGGTTTGCTTCAGCTCCGTGACCATGGCGAGAAGAGACTCTGCGGACGAAACAATGTTGGTTGCGCGACCTTGGATCTGATAAGACTCTTGCGCAAGCTTATACTTGTCCTTTGAGACCGAGGATTCATTGTATGTAATCTATTCGGGATAAATAAAAAGGTTGTTAGTTTCATAACAAAGAAGACCTTACACGCACACACACGCACGACAAGAATGGAAAACAAGGGATGAATCCTCTTTACCGAAGCGACTTTGATAATGTCGCCAAAGGACTCCATCAATTGAGCTACATCCGCATCCAACCTCTTGTTATAGGTTTCCTCGATCTCTTGTAGTCCACTCAGGCTCGAACCTTTCTTGGCTCCAGCTCCAATCCCTACACCCCCTGCTGTTACTGCTGCCCCTCCTGCCGTGATAACCGGAGCTGCCACACCAATCGGCCCTGCACCGGGTATAATAGGTGTTGAAACGCCACCGACAGGACCTCCCATTCCCATGGGTCGTGATGCCATCCTTGGAACTGTGTTGCCTGATGTGGTTTAGCGAAATGTGGCTGTCTCTGTCCCGGTATTTGTTGCGGCTGATCTGGTGGCAAATGCGTGTTTCCGGCGAAGCTGAAATGTGTTTGTCGTTGTTTGTCCGATGAATGAAAAACGATGCCATCGCCCTTGTCGCGGCACTTGAATTTTATTTTCTAGGACTCGTAGGGTTCAAGCCACAGACGCGTCCAAACTATTTTTTTTTTTTTTTTTCCTTTTATTGGAACCTCCAAACTCGTCTATCCCCCCGTTTTCATCTTGCTTTCTCTCGTTCTATCACATCTTGCTTTCCCAATGCTAGGCAGATGGTTGAAAGTTGGACGATGATCCATCATTCTCAAATTCACTACAATCGGCACCATATCCGTGATGTTGATGCTGGGGAACATACGCATCGTCAGCTCCTTCGCCTTCAGGCTCCTCCGCCACAGGCACCATCCGATCGCCACCATAGTCTTCCCCATATATGCTCTGTCTGTGGACAGGAATTCCGTACTCATCGTACTGCATCGTCTGCTGCTGCTGCTGCTGCTGCTGCTGCATATGCATTTGGTGGTCATGTCCGTTAGCGAGGTAATGGTGATCGTCATACTCTTGACTCTGATGAATGTCATGGCCCTCTGGGAATCCCTCGACAGATTGCTGCATGCCCTCTTCTTCTTCCTCTTCGTCATCGAAATCAAAGATCGCCCCATAGTTTGTCAACAGTGTTTCGATCACTCTGCACTGCATGCCCATGTCTGCTAGATCCTGGACTGCATCACTGCCCCCGCTCGTGCTCGTCAATGTAGGTCCAAAGATCAATCCGATGTTTGAAGGGCCCATCATGTTCACTGCCCGGTTTGCTTGCACACTAAAAGCACGACGGGGCGAGATGTTAAATAGAATACAGTGTCAGTGTTTTCTGTCTACAAGAAAAAAAACCTCCTCCCCATGGAATGACAATAAATAGCTACGCTTACCGGTTCAAATGGCACATCAGGAACTTCAAGGTAGCGTAATTTGGATCAGGAAGCTGATTCGTGACCTGGTGCAGGTTCATGAGCTGCAGAGCAGGATCTTCGATGCTGGCTGCTTTGATGAACTCTGGATACAGTTTCCGTGTCAACAATGGCTCCGGTAGCTCACGGAACCAGCTCTTGAGCACGCCAGCAACACTATTGATATCTCCACAATTCTCCTCGCTACTCAAATCAACCGCAGAGCAATCTTGAAGACATCAAAAACACCATATCAAGTTAGACCGTCGATTTTGAAAAAAACATGAGGGAAATTATGCATAATTGCAAAAGGAGATGGGCTCCATACCTCGGTCAAAGGCAGATCTCAATTTGTTAGTTGCAGAAAGCATTCCTGATACGCGATAAATCCCCCTGGTGTGCATGCCTAATCCAAACAAAGAGCTGTCAGTACTATACTCTTCGGAAGAACCTTCCAAACCCACAACGCAATCATAGCGATTTTACCGAAACGCTCGATAGCCTCTGTGCACTTCACAACAATCTCGGGCAGGTCATTCTCATCTCTGATCAGCTGCTCCGCAAGGTCGCATCCAAAGATAGGTTTAGGGTTGATGATTGACTGTGCTTGCGCCGACTATTGCAGCCGCAAATAATATGTCCACGTTAGACCCTTGATCCTCCACATGAAATAAACTGGGTGTTTCTGCCACTACATGATCATTTTTTTACCATGAGGTACTCTTGATAAGGTGCTGCCTCCTTTGCAACTGGGGTTGCTTTGGTCGAGTAAGCCTGGATAAAGGCCTGCAGATCCGAGTCCTTGTTGATCAACACTACACGATCTCGCATTCCTAGGTCTGTCGTATCCCACAAGTCAGCGGATTAGCGAACGGTCTTCTTCAATTTTTTTTCTTCCGAACCACAGACCTCCACACAAGCACAACTCTTACCAGAGTTGTTGACGGGATGCAAGATGATTGCATCCTTCATCATGTAGTCCTCATACATGTAGCCATAGCGCATCAAGTAATACTGAAGCGTCAAATCCGATTCATCAATCGTGTCCTTGAGATTCTATAAACGTAGAAATATATCGCATGTTTGGCTATGACTCTCCAAGAAACATTGTAGTCACTCGCGATACCTCTGCAGGTTCTCGAAGCATCTATTTTCCTCTCACCTTCAGGATGCTGGGCAAAGTATGCGTAAAGTAGTACTGTCGTGTGTCGTTCGTCCGAACAAGCTGCGACTTGTACTGTTCATGCGCAGCTGTCGCCTTGGCTTTTGCCTCCTCTTCCTGTCGGTGAAGCTGCTCGCGAAAATGCCGTCTCTTTAGGTTAGCGACATGGACTTAAACTATGACAACACAAGGAATCTTGCTGTGCAGTCGAAGAGAGAGTCTTACCTGACTGACTGACTTTGGCTGCCTAAAGATGCTAATGCCTTTTGTCATGGTCTTCTTGGACGCAGTGGGATCAGCTGCCTTCTGCAGGATAGTGCGCTCCCATTCCTCTGTGAGTGAATCGTATTTCTGCTTCGCCTAATCCCGACAATGACCACATTATCAAGATTTGAAACCATACTTTAGATCTCGTTTCCCATATCACGTCCTTTGTGGACACTTTTCGCCTTCTTCCCCCCAGGTTACCTTTTCGAGGTTCTGTTCATGTTCCTGGACGATCCTCTCCTGCTTTGCTCCTGCTTCTTTAAACTACCGTCACGACAATAAAAGATCAGTATCTCTTTTTGCTTTTTCGGCACCCTCTCTCATCGCTCTGACCATATGCCTCCCCTTTTAAAAAAAAATCAGTACCTGCTTGCGACTACGATCTGTCTCCTTGTAAATTGTAGACAGTTCTTCAGACACAATCTGCAGATCTCTAGAAAGCTCCAGGCGATTGTTTCCTAGGCGCTCATGCATCTCCAGGATATGAGTCCAGCAATCTCCATAAGTTCCCTGCTTGAAGTGCGCCTGATTGTTAGCTGCGTCGGGTTGTTGGCGATAAGAGTCACGTACTCCTGTAGCGAGCTTGAGGATGTTGGTCCCGTACTCTGCTTCCATGACAGAACGCTTCTTCACGAACGATATCAAATCCTGGCCAAAAGAAAAGAAAAGAAGTTTGGAGCAAAATTAGGTGAGTAAAACATGGATCCCTGGTATCCCTGGTATTTCCGAAAAAGCTGACACCCTGACATATACAAGATCGTCGGCTAAAACGCACTTTGCAAGAATGAAGGTTCTGCTTGACGCGCTCGAGCAGGATCGGTAGGCCAGACTAAACACCCATTTGCAAATAAAATATCATAAAAAGGTTCAGTAAGAGAGAGCATCTCTCCTTTGGGAAGTATATAAACCACACGCGTTGTGTGACCTCCCCCCTGTCGACAGAAACCCTTACGTCGAGATCAGTCAGGTGCGTAATGAGCATGCTAGTGTCGGAATCTGCATCCTTGAGATCACTTTCGCCGTACTCGATCCCAGTCGAAACCAGCGACTGACCGTCCACAAGTGCATCCTCGTCCGCCTCATTCAAGGCCTGTTGCTGTTGTTGTTGTTGTTGAAAGCTCTCTGTGGAGTATCCTTCGTGCTGCTGCTGGTGCTTGGCCAAATCCTCTTGAGGTTGGAGGAACAGCATCGAGAAGGGTCGTGACTTTTTAGGCGACTTTGGCGTGTTGCTGCTGATGCAGTTGCTACTGACGTTGGAAGGCAAGGGCTGTTGCTGCCCTGGATATCCTTGGTGGTGCGTGTGGGAAAGGAAGGATGAATGGGTGCTGTTGAGGGTGGTGTTGCTGCTGTTGCTGCTGTTGAAGGAAGACGGAGTGGCGACATAGAGCGACTGGGTCTTGGCAGCCCGTCGCTCTGCCTTCTCAGCCTTCTCTGCGGCAGATCTTCCGGTAAGCATATTATCTGTCGTATGTTGGAAAAGTCTTTTTGGTTGTTGGAGCGAGTTGAATGGGAATCAGAATCGGAATGCAACAAGGAGAGTGAATGGGAATGACAACACACCGCAGAGAAAAGGACGAGAATAAGGAGCGAGGCAAACCCCGTGGAGGGGGAGAGGCACTTTTTGGTGTTTGCAGCGTATCGATGCCACGGCCCTTTCCACCCGTCATTGGCGCATCAAACAAATGACCACCGAAAAAAAAGGGGCAGCGGATGATGATGACAAGGGGAAGAGGAGAAAACGCGTCTACTCCATGTCAGTGTCCAAACAGTATGACTATTAATATACACAGCGTCGATGCATCCTGCATTTGTGGCATCGCATGCATCCAGGTGGGCGCTGTGTTGCCCGTGGCACAGCAGTGCAGCAGCCAGACAAGGCACAGCACCAAACAGCAAGGAGACGCTGACATCTTGGATTCGTTCTATCTTTAGCACTCTGTCGCCACATTTGCCCCTGGAACATACTTCAAGAACGACACGTTGTCCGATAGATCCTAGCAACGGTAGTCCGCGCTTCCATGTAGACCATGACAACATCCTGAATTAGCGACGTGTCACCTGGATCCACGCAGCCAGGAGCTGGCAACTAATCAATGAGCTGAAGAATAAAGATTCTATTGCAATCAAATATGCTAATGTACAGGGCAGAATAGAAGTTCTATGTGCACAGATGCCATCCATGATCCATGGCTGCTGCTGCAGGAAAGGGGGGGGAAGAGTATATGTCTCCGTTCACTGCCTTGCCTTGTCTGCTGAGGACCCCACTGGCGATGTTGACGACGAATGCTCAACCTCGAACCCAATACCTTTGTTCACTTTGCGTCTTCCCTTTCCACCATCGCCATACAAACCATCCCACTTCCGCAGCTCTGTCAAGCTGTCCATGTTTTCTGAACACGACGGCGTAATCTGTGCAAGAGCTTTTTCGAAATGCCTCTTTTTGATAACACGCACAGGAGTCGAGGAAATAGAAGACGCGCTTCTTTCCGAATTTGATAAAATCGATGCTCGGTCCTTCTTGTACTGGTTCAGCAGCGGCGACAGATCCATCACCGTATCCTGGGACTTTCTGTCCTTATCGTCCGACGCTGCATCCGCTTGCTGCGATGAACTCTCTCCCGTTGCGGACTGCAAACTCCGGACCTCATCCTCAACATCCTCGCGCACAGATGTCAAAGCGGCAGATACACACAAGTTCTTGAGATCGCTGCCCGAAAAGAACCCAGTCTTCTTGGCTAGATCCTTTATGTCGACGCCATCCTCCAGCTGCTCTTGTCCCAAGTAAACTTTCAGGATCTGTTCTCTTGCCTGCTCCGATGGCAGATCAACCAGGATTCTTCTAGGCATTCTTCTCAGAACAGCATCGTCCAGTTCAAAGGGCCGGTTCGTCGACGCCATGACCACAATCCCTTGGTTTTGTCCGCTCGACCGCAGTCCATCCCACTCGACCATGAACTGGTTAAGAATTTCGCGCTGACTAGAGTTCCCGCCCCCACCGCCGCCTCCAATGCCACCATGTCCTCTGGCCCGGAAAATGGAGTCGACCTCATCCAAAAAGACCACGCAGGGCGACAGCTTTCTTGCAAGACTGAACACTGCGGACACGTTCTTCTCGCCCTCGCCGACATACATGTCAAAGATGTCGGACGCCTTGATCTCCAGCATCCTTGCTCCTGATTCCTTGGCCACAGCCTTTGCTAGCAGTGTCTTTCCAGTTCCCGGTGGTCCAAAGAGCAACAGTCCTGAGAGAAATTCGTTTTGCAACAGACCATATGAAAAGAGTTGGGGTCTTATCAAGGGCAGTGTAATCATGGTCTGAAGAGTTTGGATGGTTTCCGGCGGGATGATAGTGTTCTTGAAAGTCGTCTTGATTTTTTCTAATGGCAAGTAATATGTAAGTAATTACATATGAACCGCTTCGTTTTTCGCAAGAAAAATTTGATATGGGCAACACCCAAAGATCAGTAGATCTACAACATACCTGGATCAACGATACTGCCCAATAGCTTGCGTTCGTAACGACTATAGTCCTCAGGATTGAACAAGGGCTTAGGTGCGGGTGTAGCCAGTAATGTTGATTTCGGGTTCAACTGCATCGAGATCTTTTTCCGAAGCTTCACGTTCTCAACTGATGTCTCTAGGGCATCTTTGACGTGCCTCTCCGAGAGCGTGGCGTCTCTAGATACAGTTCCATTCTGATCTACCTCACTCACATACAACGATCCTAGGGCATTAGAAATGATGCGGTACACCTTCCCGAAGCCCCAGACCTCCGAATCAACCCCAGCGAGCGATCCAAAAACGGTCAAGGGTGGTTCTCCCTCAGAGAGAAGACCGCCTCTGAAGCGCAAAACCGCGCTCAGGCTACGGCAATTAATTTCTTTGATCCTATTCGCCTTATCCCGCTTCAAAAGCTTTGCGTTTTCCTCAGCTTTCTGCAGCTGCAAGCCCCAGTCTACTGAATCAGAGGCATCTGATGATCCTGCGCCAGTCGGTGGTAAGAACGGCGGGATTGCGATGTGATTGTAACTCTGGGATGATCCCGGAAAGGTATCAAATGTAAGAGAGGCTAGCGATATTTGGGCATATTGGTAATTACGATTTTCCTGGCGGTGTCCGTCTGGCCATTGCTGCTTCTGTAGGATATTTGTCGTTGGTGTAGGCACGAGGAGTTCTTCATCCACTGACGTTACACTGTCACCGCTATTGGGTAGGTTTAAAACCTCATCATCGTATTGTCGCTGCGTTGACAGCAAAGAAGGTGAATGTCCTGCAACAACCATGATGTTGTGTCCTGCCTTGCGGAGAGTGAGCACAGCATTGGCCAGGCCCGGGAGTAACATGCTGCCGAACGGAGAGGGAAGGATGTCTGCGATATCCTTGAGGTACAAGACCTTTGGCAACGACTTTTCGCGGGTCGTCAGACGCGACGATCCAGATGACGGGGTCAAAGGTGCTGGTTCCGCCAAGAGAAGTGCAGTCCAAAACTTTCCAAAGTTCTCCTTGAGTACGGGGTTGGTTGTCGAGGATACATACTGACCATTTTGATAATTTTGATTTTGGGTTATGAACATTCGAAGGCTGGTGTCGTTATCTCGTTCATCGTTATCCTCGTCCTCATCGGCGTCATCGTCCGCACCTGCGGCAGATACATCGAGGAAATCCTCCATGTGTTCTACTGGGACGGGGGCTGCGACGAAAGGATTGAATCCGCGGGCCAGGTGGTCGATAGGCCATGGATTGCCTATGGAAAGCGACAGATCGATCGTTATAAGTTCGACTGGGATTTCAGGCTGCATGGGATGGCATACAAGGAGCTATCCTTACCAGTCCCTTTTTTGTTGAAGATATCCGGCGTGAGCTCCATCAGATCCTGCATATCGATGGTGACGACATCAGCGCCAATCTTTTTTGCTGCAGCCATTGTAAGTATCTCCAGCATCTGGGACGAGCCCTCGGACGGTGAGCTAAGGATTATGTTATTGTGTCGAGCAGGCATTCTTTGGATAAAGGTCTGAGGCGAATTGGGCGAGAGAAGGCACGACGCCATAGTACTCTGAAGTTCCTTCAGGATGCTGTCGTGGACATGGTAGGGGAGCGCGGCGATGTCATGATTGTTGGACGAGATCGGGTGATAGTGCGTCGCAAGAAAAGACTGCGGGATCGAGGGCACGTAGGCGCCTGCTAATGAGGAGGATGACTTGCCTGCCCCACGCTGGTTCCTGAGTCTCCGCCTGGTGGGGGCTGTAGAGGTCGACGGGTTTTGTCGCGAGTTGCTGGTGGAAGGAGCCTCGATGGTGCTGTTGCCGCTGTTGCTGCTCGAGTCCGGTGTGCCGTTAGCAGGCAAGGAAGGCTCTCCAGAGGACGAGGGCGAGGGCGAGGGGGCAGGGGCGGAGGAGGGAGCGGAAGCAGGGTCGGTGGCGGACGATGAAGCTCGGGATGAGCGATGGAATGCCCGAGATCTGGAGCTCGTGGAGATCAGACCGAGCAGCACTCTCCTGTCTGTGGCAGGGGCGGCTCGGATCTGTTGAAGCACAAAGGGGGCACGGGCCCGTCTCGGCAGGTGTGTCTTTGCGGCCGCGCTGATCAGCGACAGCATGAGGAGACGATCTAATGGAGGAGAATGGAGAATGGCTGATGATCGGACGGAGCGTCCCTGCGCTCTGCGTGTGTGCAGCGCTTGAATAAATAACAATGGCGCGCAGACCGCGTTGGCCGGTATTATTGGCTGCTGCTGGGAGACAGCCTCGGCGAATACGGTTGCCGCCAAGACGGACCACCCAACAGAGCAGACAGGGAGACGCGACGCATAGATGCTTTGCAGCACAGATACGCCTCTGCTCCGATAGAATGGGTTTGACTGCATGGCTGATCCACCATTGCTGTAAACAACCGTTCCTGATGGCCTTCTTCCTAGGGGTGTCACCGGGGCAACATTCCCCCTGTCGATGACGAACATGGCCATTATTCAGGGGTGTGCCGGGTGTTGTGCCATGCTCTCTCCATCCGCGTCGCTGGCTACAGCGGGTGACAAGTCGGTCATGACATGCCACCCCACCCCCTTTTTTTTTTCTTTTTTCTCTTCATCACAGCCGTGCCATGGCTGGGCGATAGTCATCCCTCTGCGTCGCTCCCCTTGCGTCCTCTCCTGGTCGATTCCACCTTCCACCTGACAAGCACCAATTGCTGCCCACATCCACACAGATCGCTCCTCTCCCCCTTGTCTCTCCCTCTTTTCATTTTCTCTTTCTTCTTTGTTCCCTTTCTACCACACTCCCCTCCATCTTCATTCCACTCTTCTTCGAGTCCGCAACACACACGAAGGACGACAACGAAAACACCACTAGCAACCTTTCTTACTCCGTCTCCCACTTTCTCTTGAATTGCACAGCTTGGCCGTGGAAAAAAAAACAGTGTGGCATTTAGGACTAAAATTCATCACGGACCGCCATAATATTATTCTTCATATCCAACATTCCCCCCGGACATCTGAAAGTAGATATCGTAAACGAGTGCTGGCTGTGATCACATGGAGGACATATCCAGCCAACGGTCCACAGCCTACCGCGGCGTCGTCGTCGATGCTGTGGCCCAGGCTGCATTTAACGAAAAGAAGTGGGTCTGGGTCGAGGACAAAGAGGAAGGATATATTGCCGGTTGGATCGCAAGAGAAAACGGCGATCAGGTCGAGGTTCACTTGAACAATGGACTGGTGCGTGCAACACTTGAGCCCTTTGTTGTTGTTTTTCTCATATGTTGTTTGAGGAGGAGAATGTGGCAAACTTGCTATTGTTATGGTTATTGACCCTCTCTCTCTCTCTGAATGCCGATCTATTTTAACATTGGGCTGGACACGATGCATGTTGCAGGTCAGAACAGTTAATATCAATTTGACGGGCAAGATGAACCCGCCAAAATTCGATAAGGTCGAGGACATGGCCGATCTGACTTATCTTAACGAGGCCTCTGTGGTCCATAATCTCCGACTGCGCTACCATTCAAACCTCATCTATGTAAGTCCGCGCCGTAAATCCCTGTCTCCAGGACCACTTATGCAAGTGCGCGTGTGCTCAACGGGAATATCTGTTGGCGTGGGGGTTCTTTTTTATCTCGTAGACATATTCCGGTCTGTTCTTGGTCGCAGTCAACCCATATCGCAAGCTGGGCATCTACACAGACGAAGTCGTCCTTGCATACAAACACAAGAAGAGGCACGAAATGGCGCCGCATATCTTTGCAGTGACAGACGCAGCCTACCACGACATGCTCCAAGATCGCGACAACCAGTCGATCCTCATCACGTAATGAAGCCAAAGTGGAAAATACATTTTTGTCGATAAAAAAAACGTGTCATACGACAAATGGACACTACTGCGCATGGTCCGCGCCTCGTCTCCTTAGTTTCCCCAGCTGACATAGGGGGGTATTTGTTTTTTTTTTGCTTCGATCCCCTGTTTTCGAAATAGCGGCGAGTCTGGCGCAGGAAAGACCGAGAACACAAAGAAAGTTATTCAGTATCTTGCCTCGATCGCCTCTGACAAGAACAACAAGATTGGAAAACTCGAGCAGCAGATCCTGCAAGCAAACCCCATCTTGGAGTCCTTTGGAAATGCGCAAACCATCCGCAACAACAACTCGTCGCGTTTTGTAAGTCTCATGAAAAAAAAAAAAGGAAGCATTACCCCTAGGTCACGTTGTATTGGGTAACCCCCTGGTCCTTTTTGTTAATTTTCAAACCTTGTTTTAAAACATTTGCATGAACACAGGGAAAATTCATTCGGATCGAGTTCACGTCTTCAGGCCACATTGCAGGAGGCAACATTGAGCGCTACCTCTTTGAAAAGTCGCGTGTTACCTTCCAGACCCCGCAAGAGCGAAACTACCACATCTTTTACCAGCTGATGGCGGGAGCCCCTGCGGATGTGAAGAGTAAGCATCGCCTCATGACTACATCGCTCTCTTCCCGTTCTTTCTACCTGTCTTGCCTTTGCCTAGACTTTTTAGAGTGCAGAACTAACGCGCCTGTCCGAATTGACTGACCTCTGTTAGAATCGCTCTTGCTGGATGGAAACCTCGGTGATTATGGCTATGTCAAGAACTCAAACCACGTCATTGCTGGTGTAGATGACGGCGAGGATTATAAACTTCTCTTGGTATGAAAACGCACTGGTATCGACTTTCCTCCCACCCGCTCCTCGCTATTAAACACCCTTCCTTCAAAATCTCGCGCTACATAAATAAAAAAAAATAGGAATCCATGGATGTGATGGGCTTTACGAAACAAGAGCAACATAACCTGTTCCGCGTCATTGCTGCGATCCTGCATCTCGGCAACATCTCTGTCACACAGGACCGATCTGACCAAGCACAGATCAGAGACACGTCCGTAGCTGAAAAAGTCTGTCACGTCTTAGGAATCCCACTTTCGGAGTTTGTCAAGGGATTGTTAAAGCCCAAGGTCAAGGCCGGCCGCGAATGGGTCGTTCAGGCAAGGACGGATCAACAGGTCCTTTACTCAGTCGAGGCTCTGTCCACAGCGTTGTATGAACGCATGTTTGATTCGATTATCGCAAGAATCAATCAAGCGATTGATACCCCTGGCAAGAAGTTCACAACGTTTATTGGCGTGCTCGATATTGCTGGATTCGAAATCTTTGAGGTGAGTTGCCACTGAGCATATTTATCGATTGGGATTTGAAAGTGGACCATGAATTTCAAACTAACGCCGCT
The DNA here is from genome assembly GCA_025201705.1 of Dissophora ornata. Classification (NCBI taxonomy): domain Eukaryota; kingdom Fungi; phylum Mortierellomycota; class Mortierellomycetes; order Mortierellales; family Mortierellaceae; genus Dissophora; species Dissophora ornata. Next base: position 19,215 of record MU617019.1, read on the forward strand.
TTGCGAAAATATGTTATTCTACTTCAGGTCAACAGTTTTGAGCAGCTTTGCATCAATTATACCAATGAGAAGCTCCAGCAATTTTTCAACCACCACATGTTCATTCTGGAGCAGGATGAGTACAAACGCGAGAACATCGAGTGGCAATACGTAGATTTCGGACAAGACTTGCAGCCTACGATTCAACTGATCGAGGACTCAAACGTAAGTTGCATGGAACACCCCAGAAAAATTGCCCACCTGTGACGATATGACACTCACCCATTTTTTTTATACAGCCCATCGGTATCCTATCATGCCTAGATGAAGAGTGTGTGGTCCCCAAGGGAACTGACAAGTCATTTTTGACCAAGCTTACAACGCTTTGGAGAGGCAAATCCAGCAAGTTCGAGGCCCCTCGATTCCAGGAAGGCTTTATTCTTCACCATTACGCCGGCAAGGTCGAGTATAGAACAGACGGGTGGCTCGATAAAAACAAAGATCCCCTGAACGAGAACATCACAAGACTGTTGGCCCATTCGAGCGAAAAATATCTTGCATCGCTTTTCTCGGATTACCTGGTTGAGGAGGAAGATTACACTGTCCGGAACAGAGCCAAGAAAGGAGCCTTCCGTACAGTTGCCCAGAGGCACAAGGAGCAGTTGCGATCACTGATGGACCACCTCTACGAGACCAGACCCCACTTTGTGCGTTGTATCCTTCCCAATGAGGAGAAGCGCGCGGGAAAGATCAATGTGCCTTTGGTCTTGGATCAGTTGCGGTGCAATGGTGTCCTTGAAGGCATTCGTATTTGCCGAGCCGGATTCCCCAACAGAATTCTTTTTGCAGAGTTCAGGCAGCGGTATGAGATTCTCTCTCCGCCTGGCTTAATTCCCAGCGGATACATGGACGGTCGAGTGGCAGCACAGACACTTCTGGAAGCGCTACAGATGGACAAGTCTCAGTACCGCGTCGGAACGAGCAAGGTCTTTTTCCGCTCTGGAGTTGTAAGTACTTGTCACTACGCAAGACGTTGTGTCACTGTCATTGCCACTGCTCTATCAACTTGAACGCAAGACTTATCTTGTTACTTTCTTCTTATCCCACTAGCTTGCTGAGCTTGAAGATATTCGGGATCAAAAACTCTCACAGATCTTTGCCAAGTGTCAGGCTGTTTGCCGAGGCTACCTTGCCCGCCGTCATCTGAACCAAAAGATTGATCGCGCCAAGGCCATCAAGATCATCCAGCGCAATGCCCGCGTCTATGTGCAGCTTCGAGAATGGTCTTGGTGGAAAATGTATGTCCGCATCAAACCACTCCTGAACGTCACCCGTGTTGCGGAAGAGCTACGTGAAAACCAAGAAAAGGTCCGGATCTTGGCCGAGAAGCAAGAACAGGAAACTCAGGCTCGTCTAAAGCTTGAGGAGGCCAGTCGAGCTCACGACGCTGAAAAGGCTAGACTTGAGGAGCTGTTAGAGACTGAGCGAAATCTCTCTATCGATAACGAGCAGATCCTGATCCGAACTCAAGCGAGGGCCTCGCAGTTGGAAGACCGTGTTCGCGAGATTGAGCAGGAATTGGCGCAGACAGAAGCCCAACTGGAGGAGCTGACGCTAGCCAGGGCTGAGGCCACGCTTCAGTCCAAACAGTTGGAGGAGAGGGTCACCGAGCAGGGCGAAGCGATCGAGAAACTGGAGAAGGAGCGGTCGTCCAAGGAAATCGAGCTCAGACATGTCCAAACTGCTAGGGATACGGACACTGCCGCTGTCCGCAAGCTTGAGGCCGAGAAGCATGCTCTCGAAGTTAGACTGGAGGAACTTCATAAAGAAGTGGATGAGAAGGACCTCGAGCTGGAGCGTGTGCGCCTGAGACTCAAGAACAGCATCGAGGAACTTGAAGGCAAGATCGAGGCTGTCGAGAGCGAGAAGCTGGCGTTTAAGAATAAACACATTGCGGCAGAGGCTGAGCTGAAGCAAGCCAAGGAGCAAGCCCTTGAGCTTGGACGTACGTGCACCAACCAGGAGAAGCAGATTCAGGACAAATCAAACCGTCTCACTGCCCTGGAGGCAGAGCTGGATCGCGAAAAGACCGGAGGAGAAAAACTTCGTCGGGATCTCCTTCTCAAGCTACAGCAGAACGAGGACGAACTCGAGTCCGAGAAGCACGAGTTCACAAAGCTGGAAAAGGTCAAAGTAAGACTGGAGGAACAACTTGAAGAGACGAAACGGAGCCTCGAGGCCAAAGGTGATGAGGAGACCAAGCACACGGAGCTACAGCGCATGCGCGAGACCGAGATGGCAGGGCTCAAGGAGGAGATCGAATCATTGCAAGTGGAGCTAGAGGAAGGTCGCAAGAAGCTTGTTGCTCAAGGCGACCAGTATCGCCAGGAGATTGATGATTTGTCTCAGGAGCACACTGCGGCTGTCACTATCAAGAACTCGTATGAGAAGCAGCTCGCAGAGATCCAGAGTCAGGTTGAACGCAATATGCAAGTCCTGGATAGCTATCAAAAGTCTCTAAAGTTGACCAACAATGAGTTGCAGACCTCTAGGGGCCGCGAGGCTGAGCTGGAGAGTGCATTGGATCAGGAGCGCCTCACCAAGGAAAGCTATCTTCGTCAGCTGAGCACCGCCAACTCAAGAAATGACGATACCAATGAGCGACTAGCACGTCTCGAACGCGACAAGTCATCGAACCAGAAGCAAATCGATATGCTCAGGGAGGAATTGGAGGAGGAGACCCAGCGCCGCAAGCAGGCTGAGGCCGGCCGACGCGAGTTCGAGATGGAGTTGGAGGACTTGCGTCGTCTACGCGAAGAGGATGAACTATGCAAGGCCGAGTTTGCGCGCAAGACATCGACGCAGGCTGCGGAGATAGATGATTTCAAGTTCAAATTCGAGAGCGAGACATTGGGGCGTGCCACAGAGCTCGAAGAAGCCAAGAAACGCCTTGAAAAAACCGTTGCAGAATTGCAGGTCCGCAATGATGAACTGGCACTAACGAACACCAACATTGAAAAGAGCAAGTCGCGCCTAACTTCTGAGGTTGAGGACCTCCGCATTGAGGTCGATCGTGATCATGCTGCTACTCGCGCCGCCGAAAAGGTGGCCAAGGCCACAGAGATTCAACTTGCACAAGTCAAGGAGCAAGCTCAAGTGGAGCGCCACCACCGCGAACTCGCCGAGTCAACCACGCGAAAGCTGCAGACCAACCTCGACAGCCTCAATCGGGATCTCGAAGCCCAGAACCAGCAGATCACCAGCCTGTCTCGATCCAAGGCTGAGCTGGAGAAGGAGCTTGGCTCGCTCATCAATGATACTAGTGGTAGGAACACTCATGAGGTTGAGAAGCTGAAGCGCAAGATGGAAGCTCAGATCCAGGAACTCGAAGGCAAATACGAGGAAGAGAAGCGCTCTCGTTATGCTGCCGAGGAACTCAAGCGGCGCTTCGAAGAGCAGTTGACGGAATCACGCCGCGGCATGGCTGCAGATATGGAGGCCAAGGAGGAGCAACATCAGGAAACCAAAAAGATCCTTTTACTTGAGATTGACGATCTAGGTCAGCAAGTGACGGAGCAACTGACGACCGTCAATGAGCTCACTAAAATCAACAAGAAGCAAAAGGAGCAGATTGACGATCTTAGCCTCAACCGCGACACCTCCACGAGATCCAAGTCTGACATGGAGAGGTCCAAAAAGAAGCTGGAAACTACTCTCCGTGAGTACCAGACCCGTCTCGAGGCTGAAGAGAGACTCCGCAAGAACTTTGAGGATCTAGCGTCCAGACATGAGCGCAAGTCGAATACCATCCAGATTGAACTCGAGGCCATCCTTGACGAGAAGGAAGCACTGGATAGAGCCAACAAGCAGATGGTTGCTGAAGTAGAGAGTCTTCGACAAGAACTTGACGGCGGCGATGATTCAAAGGCTAACTTGACTGAAAAGCTGAGAAAGTTAGAACGTGAGAATCAACGCCTGCAAGAGTTGGCTGACGAGGAGGCTGATACAAGGGAGATGATGGCTGCGGCCAAAAAGGGCGACTCTTCAGAGATGGAGTATTTGACAAGCAAGATTCGTGGAGAGATGGAGGACCAGCTCCAAGGCCTGGAGGAGTCACGTAAAGCCGCTGTTGCCGCCCAGAGAATCGCCCAGCTCGAGCTTGAGGACAAGACAGGAGAGATCCAAAACCTGGAGAAGCAGCGAAAGTCACTCCAAGCGGATTTGGATGACCTCAAGTCGCAGCTCGAGGCGGAGATCTTGAGCAAGAACGAGGAAGCCGCTTCTAAGAGACGCCTGGCTACAGAACTCCAGGATCTTCAGATCAAGTGGGAGGCAGAGGCAGCCAAGATGAGTGAGCTGCAAGAGTCGCTCCAGATTTACAGGGCGAAGGCCGACAGTACACTGACCAAGCTAGAGACTGCGGAACTGGTACGTCTGAAGGCCGAAAAGTCCGAGGGCTTTGTCCGACTACAGCTCAAGGATCTAGAAGAGTCGCTCCAAGAAGCGATCGCAGAGCGAAAGCTGGCAGAGGAGAGGGCTGCTGCATACCAACAACAAATGAGAGAACTCGAGGACAGTGTTGAGGAAGACCTGATCGCCAACGCTGATCTCGGCATGGCTCGCCGTCGTCTTGACGAGGAGCTGGCCTCGGAGCGCGAGAAGCACCGCAAGGAGATTGAGGAGAGCGAGCAAGCTCTGGACACAATCAAGCGCAAGTACCAGAAGGAGATCCGCCAGCTGGTGACAGAAATTGAGCTCGAGAAGGCCAACCTCCAAAAAATGCGCGAGACGCACAAGCAGCTTTCGGCCGAGCTCGAGGAAGTCAACAACCGCTTTGACCAGGAGCTGAGGAGCAACCAGTCATGGAAGAAGGACAAGGAGCGTCTCGAGTCCAGGATTAGCGACGTGTCCCAGAGTTACCAGGATGCGCTTGCGACGCAAGATGATCAGCAAGTTCAGATCGTGAACTTGCTTTCCCAGGTCCGCGAGTATAGAGCTTCACTGGATGAGACTCAGGCTGCAAGATCTGCTCTGGAGAAAATCAAACGCGGCTTGGAGCAGAGACTGGATGATGTAGGCGAGCAATTCCATACTGTGACCCAAAACAAGCAGACTGCGGAGCGCATCAAGATGGCCCTAGACCAGGAGGCCATTGATCTTCGAGAGAGACTGGAGGAGCAGCAGGACCTCGTGACAATCTGCAATGAGAAACTCCGCAAGGCTGAACTTGCAGTTGTGGAGGCCGAGAGCGAGTTGTCCAAGGAACGGACATTGAGCGAAGAGACATTACGCGCCAAGGTACGCCATTAATATTACATTGCCGTCATTTACGTTTTATGTAGTTATCTCGACACTAATACTTTCCCGAAACTTGTTGATTTGGTTGTCATCTTTTAGGCCTCACTGGAGAAGCAAGTATCAGAGTTGGGTCTTCGCATTGCAGATCTCGAAGCCGCTACACAGACGAATGGACCGCGTTCTGCCAGTCATCTTCAGCAGAAGCTTGACGACAAGTCTTCACAACTCGATGCTGAAATCAGGAACAGACAGGAAGCTTTAAGGGTACAGCGTCGCTCCGAGAGAATGGTTCGCGATCTACAGCACCAGTTACTGGAGCGAGACAAATTGAAGGCACGCCAAGAGGACGATGCAGCCAAGACGGAACAGAAAGTCAAAACCCTCAGGCAGCGTGTTGAAGAACTCGTAAGAGGAAATCTTGCTTTGTTCAAAGCCTTGCTCTCACCTACTTTTGTTCTGTTGTCAGTTGACTGACGAGTTCTTTTTTCTTTGTTTCATTTTCAGGTCATGTCGGAAAATAATCTGACAATATCCAAGCGAAAGGCTGAAAGAGATTCGATGGAGCACAAGGAGAAAACTATTCGGTAGGCGTTTGTCACCAACATTTTACGTTCATGGTTTTAAAAAATTACGTCATTTTTTATTTACATGGCATCACTAACTGATCTTTCCGGCAACAAATTAGCCTTGAGCGCGAAATCGAGAAGATGCGAGCCAGACTTGAAACCCGAGCGATACCCGTTGCATAGCACAAGAGATTAATAACCTAATAATGAACACACACACACAAAAAAAAATAGCGATTTTTGGTACAGCAATTGTGTAGTCTAGCAGCTTTAATGTATATCATGGGCGACTAAGGAAACTAACTACACTATATTCGTAGCGGAAGCCACCACAAGACTTTGGACTTGCTAGCATAGTTCACTGTTGAAGAAAGAGTAAACGCAAAAAACATTTAGTATGTCGCCAATATATGCGGGGATATCACACATGATCATATGAGACCCGTCTTCAGAGAGAACGACTGCAAGAATCAGAAATCAAGTTCTCGACACAGATGGATTAAGTCAGGGATAACTGATTAAATAAAACTTCATCATTCACTTGTTCGTCGTTCTCTCTGACAAGGGCCATAGGCACTTCTTGAATAATACTTACACGCTCAATTATACTGCACGGATCAAGGAAGATCGCTTGATCGTCCGTGCAGTCTGGCGTCCGCGCCGTCTGGCACTTTGCGCACACGCGAGGCACGGACAGCTACCTAGTAGATGATGGATGGATCATATGCATAAAGCATGACAATGGGGAGGGTGGTTCAAACCATGGTGGATTTTTGTTGTGGAAAGAGCAGGAAGGGATTTGGGGGGGTAAGGAAGGAGTGAGAGAAAAAGGATGAAAGAAAAAGAAAACTTTTTTCATCTTGGAAACAAACACTGTTCCAAGCCACTGGCGGTCGGGATACGAATGAGACTCTGTCGCGTCGCTCGCGTCGTTTCTACGAGCAGCCAATGAAACACGCCCAAGCTGAAACAAAATGCTTCCTCGCGACGGTTCCTGGATCAGATTTACCAACTCTATTCTTGGAGCTGGAGGCTGCAACCACACTTATTTTTGCTTGCTCGATGTGCATCCGGGAAGATGCAACTGTGGTGCCGAACCTCCATCGAGCTACAGATAACGAGTCAGTTAAGGGCTTCTTTTTTTTTCCCGCCCGGAGTATTTGGTGGCGACACAGCTTCATCAGCTCACATACGCACAGATTGCAATTTAAAACAAAAACAAGCTGGGCTCTCCCCATTCCTCCCGGTCGGGAAGGATTTGCATGGCTTAACATGGACATACCTCTCAATCGCTCTCGGCTACTGCGCTCTCTCGGCTTAGTTTACTTACTACATGGAGACACACACAGTCTAGTAGAGAAGAGAGCTAGTCCAACCAAGTATTTGCACGCGCATGCATGGCTCTTTCCCTCCCTTTTGTTTCTCTCTCATTTTACACAGAGCAAGATCTGGCTCCATGACGAGGAGCCACCTCAATTGCTAGTCATGCGGGGCAAGTCCGTTAATACATTTCTAATTGTGGTAAATATGGAGGCGCTCTTGGGCGCTCCCTCTCTGGGTGCTCCTAGGGCACAATAATGAGGAGTGGGTTTGATGAACTGTTTCTGGCGTAACGCCCATATTTAGAATATCCTCCCAGTTATACATTTGGCATCATGATCTAAAAAGCTGGAGCGAGAGCGACTTTGTGGACAGCTTGAAATGGCGGTCCATGCTTGAGGGCGTACAGTGTACTTTTGTTTGTGTTTGTTGTAGATGTGGTAGATTTTATTTTATTTTTTGCAGGAAGGCAACGATGTTGTTTTCGACC
>MU617020.1:0-26767 GCA_025201705.1 Dissophora ornata
TTTTTTGCTTGTGGCATTTCAAAAACTGCCAGGTGTCGGGCGAGCTGCTGTTGTTGCCTGCTGCTGGTTACTACGACTTGGGTATTTCAAGGACCATCGTGAGGTCATTGAGTGGGTCAGGGCACAGCGGTCACCCAAGGCGATTGAAACAAAGGAACAAGCCCAGTTTGTTGCAGGATTTCATCTATGGTCACTAGGAGGCGAGAGTCGTACTGCCGGTTTGATGTATGAGAATGAGATCCAGAGGCGGATAGACTGGAGTGAGTCCAATATGGCTCAGGCACGAGAGCAGGCTGCTGCGAGGAACCGTTCTGGTCACCACCACCATCAGGTCCTTCACGCACAACAACAACAACCACAGGCACCTCAACTTGCTAGAGAGCGCTCTCACTCTTCAACATCCTCTATTCTCTCGACCGCATCGGTTTCGTCGCGTCAGGCAAACCCAGTCTCGCCGTCGTCCTTGTCGGGCGCCAATCTAAAGCCGAGCATGAATGGATCTACGAGTGATCACTCGTCACGGTGACCCTGTGTAGGTTCGTCAGTCGAGTCGGCTAGCATGCAGCTCTGACGTGCAACTTTTGAACGAACAATAAAGCCAAAAAAAAGGACGCGACCGAATACTCGTTTGAGCACAAGTTGGCGATAGAAGCGTCGATCTACCTTCTGAGACTCCAAAAAAAACACATGCCAAAAACAAACGTGATTGATTATCAGAGCGTGAAAAAAGCCCGGTCTGTTCTTCTGTCCCTGTCCCTGTCGGGAGCAATTGAAAGCGATAACAATAGAACAAAAAACTATTTTCCCTTCTTTTTTTTCCTCTCTCACAACTCTCTTTTTTTCCCATTCACAAAACTCTCAATGGATCCCTAAATCGACAACAAACTTCATTACAACAACCGAATCCTGCAAAAAAAAAATGGCACTCTCACAAATACTCCCAAAGGACGCACTCGTGCTCTGCACTGTCAGCCTCTTGTTCATCTACTTTGCCGTTATTCTCTGGACCAACTACTCCATGTAAGCGCTTGACACGCTTTCAAAACAAATAAAAGCGACACGCCCGTGCTTTTGCAACACACACACGCGTTACTCTCTTGCGCAACTCGGACCCATCCCTTAACTCTTTTCTTTCTCTTTCGCGTTGTTAGCATCCTTCCCTACTGGACACCACTCTTCTGGGCTGCTGCGCTCTCCGTCCCATTGGCAAGTGTATACATATTGCCAAAAAGTAAAAAACGCTTGGGGGAGTGCTACGCCTCACCCCTCCGCGTAACAGCGCACTCATCCAAAGCACCACCTTTTTTCACACTCCCCCCCCCCAATAGCATGCCCTCAAGGCAAGGTTATTGCCTCCCATTCACGAAGCACTCGAGAATGACTTTCTCGACATTGTGGCCTCGGTTATCGGTTCCATTGTCTACTTTATTCTGCGGGTAAGGGTGTCATATTTATTCTTTTTGTTAATTGTATCCACAGAAACCCCTCACATCTCGGGATATTCTAACCCAAGTTGTGAATAACTTTTTTTGTGTGTGTGACATCCTCCAGTTCTTTCTAGGAAGCTATATCGCCAATCCACTCAAAACTCTCTTTCTGGGTTACTGTAGTGTGGTCTATGTGATCTCTGCTAGACAGCCAAACACCACAACAAACGGGAAATCCACAAAGGAAAAAGTCTCGGAATACGATTCGGAAGCAGACACTCATGACAGGAACCAACTGAGTCGGATGAGCAACCACGACGGTGACGAGGAGGAGGGAACGGATGATTATGAACTTCATCCCAACTACCAAGCACTTGTCGATAATGAACACGACAAGTACGCCCGTCCTGCCAATTTCCCATCCTACATCAATCTCATGAGGGCAGCGGTCATTTATGTGCTGCTTCAGTTTACGACATTGACAGAATTACGCGAGTTTGCGGAGGAGGTGCTGAGCAGGATTCAGATCGGAACTGCCAACCAAATGTTCTATCTCGTCACCGCCATCATTGTGCATATCACTTATTCGAGCCTGAGGCAGATTGTCTTTGTAGCCGAGCGTTTGTTCTATCCAAAATTGACGCCCAAGGAACAGAAGGAGGTCTCGATCTTCACGACTGTACCCCGAAACATCCAAAGACTAGTGCAGGAGAGCCTCAACTCCACATTGGCGACCATTATTGTTCTCACGACGTTGTCGGTTCTTGGACTCTTGGTCACTATCCTGTCTGTCGGTGTGGTGCACGATGCTCAAGGAATTGTGGCCCAAACACATCAAAGAGTTACGTACCTCAGAGAGGAGCAGTTGCGGCAGTCGGTTCGAGGTGAGGATAATGCTGCTGAAGGAGGGCACATTGCAGGTGACTCAAAGGACTCGAGGATTCAGCAGGCGGATGGTGCATTGGAGCAGGCATATGACGCAGGTGTCAATTGGTTCGATCCAATTCTGAAGGAAGCGTTCCCAGAACTCGCGTGGGGTGCTGTCGACTGGGCATATCATGTGGCGAACGTTGTGGTGGATCCCAACGATCTGAAGCTAGCTGCTACAACTGAACCTGAAGCTCCAGTTATCCTTGAGCATACTACCGCACCCGAGGAGGTTCCTGCACCTGTGCATACAGCCGTACCAGAGCCCGAAACTGCTGTTGAAACACCAGCTTGCGAGGAAAAGAGCGACAAAGTTGCTGTGAAAGAATCGGTCGAACTTTCAGTGCTGTTGGAGAAGGACCTGGATGCCACCAAGCAGTTCCCACTCGTTGATAATTTGAACGCGTCACTCACTTGCCCGCAGCCAACAAAGAGCGGCTCTTCGTCTTCTTCTCCTTCTCCTTCCTCCACATCATCATGCTCCTCTTCTTCTCCCTCATCAGTACCCTCTTCCACCGCCTCTGCTCTCACTGTCACTCCCTCCAACACCACTTCCTCGGCGCCTGTAAACCCACCCGTGGCCAAGACTCCAGAGAAGCCGGAGCTCTGGGTCATCCCAACACTAGAGTCACTCGGATTTTCAGGACTCAAGAACAAGAGATCGTATGAATTCCATTCACAACAAGAGCAAAAGCAAATCGCCATCAATCTTTCACAAGGTCGATTCTTGCTCTCAATCCTTTTGGGTTATCACGGACTCGACACGTCAACGATGCTCTGGGGTTTCAACGCCTTTAACGACCTCCTCTTCCGTTGGATCCTCTTCTTGTTGGCTTTGATCACCTTCACGGGTCTCAAGGTGTCCCCCTTGCAACGTATTGGTTGGATGATCGACCAGTCACTTGCCTCACCAAACTCTGGTTATTATGGATCGTCTCAGCTTTCGACCTCAACCTCACCTGGACGTGTCTTGGCCAAGAATATTGAATTCGCCATCTCGGGAACTTTTATCTCCATGTTCAAGTTATCTATCTACCATACAATCTTTACACAGGTCTGGACCCGGTTCTTGACCAACAGAGTTCTAGAAGCCATCGCTTTCGGAACCGCATCCTCGCCAGACTTTGTGGTCCCCAAGTACGCATGGTTCTCATCACTGTTCGGTATTGTTCTTGTTCTCTTCCCCATCGCCCCGAACTGGCTTGTCGCTGTCCCCGGGGCAGTTATCCATTTCTATGTATATGGTCAACGACCCATGGAGGCCATTGCCTTGGTAGTGGGCCATATCGTCATGTCCGCATTGGTCGACGGACCCGTCTGGGACTCACATGTGGTCAAGAATGCTCGACCAGGAGTCTCGTCCGCGTTCTGGTTGGGATTGTGGTGCTTTTTGGGAGGGATGAAGTGGGGACCGAAAGGGTTGTTGTTGGGACCAGTGTTCTTTGCAGCAGTACCGGCGGTTTGGTCGGCGTTGTTAGAGTTACGAGGCTGGCCCTCGACAACTGGTACGGTTCAGACGCGTAGTAGTAGTAGTAGTAACAGCACTACAAAGAGTCAGAATCGTGGAGCGTCAAAGTCTCCATCAAGACTGGGGTCGAGTGGGTATGAAGGACGGGGACGGGTGCGAGGGGCGGGTAGCCTTAACCACCGGTCGCGTAGGTAGAAGAGAGTGCTGATGCATGCACTATGGATGGCAACGCTCGGGATGTGAGCGACAGCGCAGACGTCGGTTTTTTGCATATTCATATCATATCGCTTGTAATAAAAGCTTGAACATTTTGTTTTTTTTCAACGGTTTGGTTGGATGACGATCAAGCCGATCGAACTATGACCGCATTTGTTCGTGTGGACCGCAATGCGTGGGGCGGTTGAAGGCTCTGCGCTGGGCTGTTGTCTGTGCTTGTGGAATAGTTGTTCCTGTCTCATTCTTTCATTCGATTCTTCATTCCACGCACTCATCTACATCAAGAGTCCCCTTCCATTCCAATTCAACACTGGTCCACCTTCTCTCCCTCCCCTCTCTCTCTCTCTCCGCTCTTAATCGTCTCACTAGGAAGAACTTTGAAAAAACACACATACCTCAGGGACAAAGAGAACATGCGAGTGGCATACACCCGCACAGGGAAACCTGTCCCCTTTCTCCTTACTATCTTCCCCGTCGTCTTTTTCTTTCTCCTCATTGGATTCGGATACTATGCTTTTGTTGTCACGCTCTGCGGTAAAGAACAAGTAGTCCTTAGGAGTTCTGCGGAAAGCGAGTTGGAAACCAATGCAAAATGCAATGAAGCCTGACCAACGCTTTTTTTTTTTTTTTTTTTTTTTTGCTCATTGCTGTTTTCTTAGTTCGGTTACTTCGCATTGACAAAGTTGCTCTTGGAGGTACGGAGCCTTTGAAATCAACAGGGGCGCATGATATGGAAGGCAGAGACCAGAGAGTCCAGAGACCAGAACGATGTTGCTTGCAAATCCAATACCGCTGTAGCTGTCCAGGCCCAATCCCTGCACCCAATTGCCACGGACTAAACAAAAAGCCTGTTCTTTTTCTGTTCCCGCCCCGCTCGTAGTGGTTTTACTGGTGATCTATCACATCACGTTTGTACTGATGCTCTGGGCTTATGCCATGGTCATTCTTACCGACCCTGGTCGAGTCACTGCTGAGGTAAAAGGCTATGTTTCTCGCGCCTAAATGATATCATAATCCAACTGCAAATTCCTTTGGACAGTTTGGTTTTTTAATGAACGAAGCACGGTCATTCTGTCGACTTTTACAGCATCAACCAGTGCCTCAGCCACGGACACAGGAGCAACAGCAAGTGTTGGACGAATCACTGGTGCCGGGACAAGGAGTAATGCCAGAGCGCCAGCAGACACACCAATCGCTCGAATACCCAGTGGAACCGCACATCCAACAGGTACAACAGGCTCACATGAAGGGAGGATCAGTCACATCGCTGGGGTCAGGAGGCGTGATGATCCCTGGGGCACAAAGCACCAATAGATCAGGATATATTCATATCACCGAGGATCCCACTGCACAGGGCCACCCTCTTTGGTGCAGCAAGTGCCAGCATGGTGAGTCCTGTTCCGCTGCAACGCAATTTTGTCCCCCCGCTTGTTCGATTGCGATTCAAAAGCTGGCTCTGACAAAATTATTCATTTTCGATCCGTAAAATCCTCCAGTGAAGCCCGAGAGAGCACATCATTGCCGAGTCTGCAAGCGTTGCGTCTTGAAAATGGATCAGTACGTAATATCACCTCTTAGGCTTGTTGTCTTTTGATGTGAAGCTTCTTTCAGATGCGTCCCCATGGATCTTTTTTTTTTTTTTTTCTTTTCTTCATTCTGGCCAATAAGATTGGAACCTGGATGCACTTTAAGCTTTCTGGTGATGACTGGCAGCACCCGAGGGAGCTGGAGAGTCGAGCAGAGGTCTTCTCATTTTTTTTTTTTTTTTTTTTTACTGAAAGCTTTGCGAATACGTCATGTTAAATCATTCTGCCTGTCAAAAAATAGTCATTGCCCGTGGGTCCTGAACTGCGTTGGTCAAGACAACTACAAGTTCTTTGTCTTGTTCGTTTTTTATACCACCATCCACAGTCTCTATATCCTGGCAACGCTGATCCCACTCTACATGAGGTTCCCTGACGACGTAAGCAGAATCTTTATTGCAGTTGTTGTTTTTTTTTCTTTTTCTGTGCCCTTCAATAGCGATAATTGCTGACCTCCGTAAACTCTTATATAGACATGGACACATCAGTTCCAAGTCGTAGCCATGGTCATTTCTGGAATCTTTGGCTTCACGCTCGTGGCCTTCACGATAACCCATATCCGACTCATCCTATTGAACAGAACCACCATCGAGGATCATTCCACACCTCTTGAGGAAGGGCCAGTGCCTTGCCTTCGCAAGGGATGGTTCCAAAGTGAAGGAGATAAGAATCAAGGAAACGAACGATTGTTTGATCTGGGATTCAAGGAGAATTGGCAGCAGGCGATGGGGAAAGGATGGAAGTGCCTGATCCCGGTGAGGTTCCCCAGGCCTGAAGAACCGATTTATAACGAAAAGGTCGTTGCAAGGCAATGGAGGGATTACAATCATCAAGTGGAGATGCAAAGACAACAGTTGCAACAGGGCAGCCAGGGAGAATTTGTTCTTGGACAGCCTGGTATGCCGCATGAGGAGAGCACGGCCATTGGCACAGAGAGGTCGAGTTTGCCAGATCATGAAGTGCATCAACAAGCAAATTATGGAACCACTTCGTAGACCAGTCATATGGAAACACTTGGAACAAAACACACCACTGGCAGTCGCAACACGGCAGGGGGGAGGAGGTTGCCGTAGTGTACCATGTATCATTATTACAGACATTTTTAATCGTAATTAAAGTTGTTCTTTACTGACATATTTGAAAGATTACCTTGAAACGAGGATTGGGGCAAAAGTAGAGACGAAGTGTAAAAAAAGGCTCAACTGCCTTAATGTTAAAATAACTACCGAGGTGAAAGAGGCCTAGTAAGGAGCAGGAAAACTAAGATATTTTTTTTGGAGCATCCTTAAAATGCTTGGGGACGTGCTATGGCCTTGCCTACGATGGATTCTTTTTTTGTTGCCCAGCTCGGTGCATTGGATAGCAGTGATACTTCAAGTGATCTCCCAAGGAAATAACTAGGGGGGTGCGGGAAACCTCGCTTGATGTTTTTTTTTTTTCATTTTTTTTTTTTTTCATGACGATTGGTTGTATGTTTTAATCGCTTTGTTCAAATGGAAGTGGTTCCAACAGTGGGTTTTTGCCAGTTCTTTTGCTTTCCGCTTCCTAGTCAGAGGCTGGTCCTCGCTGATCTGAGAAAACATGCCGACATGCTTATTCTATAGGATGGATGATATCACCTTCTGGATTTCTTTTTTGTTGCATCTGGATATCATTGATACCTCGTCCGTGAATAGTCGGAAATGTGCACCTCGCGCGCTTGTAAACTGAGGAAGTGAAAACTCTTTGGTAAAAATCGATATTTAGGCTAAAGTAGATGAGAAACTTACATGAACGTACGACCTTTTCAGAACGCTATATCTCGTTATTGCAAAACACTTTTTTGTCTGACGATTTTGCAGCCGAGAATGTAAATGAACGTTTTTTTTAATCTGCACAGTGTTGTTGGAAAATGCGTCGCAAGGACGGTGGCATGATGAGTCGCTGTTCACAACAAGGCGGGCGTTGAGCTTGTTAAAATGGACTGCAGAATCCCGTGCAAGCATGCATGCAAACTGGGCGAAATAAACGGGCACCTTATCAGGACGCGTGACACTGATGACCATTAAAAAAAAAAAAAAAAAAAAAAGACGCATGCTTTTTTGAAAGAGATTCAACGCGATCACCGAATACTGTACATATTGTAGTGCAAAACGTTGGCTTTATCATACATAATATCTACACAATTTTACTGCTCGTGGACCGAGTAACGTTTAGAGGGCACCTGTGGAAGGACAGGGATGGTGCCTTTGATGGGCACCTCTTTCAAGAAATTCACTTGAGGTCTATAAGCACACGTCTTGTCCTGACGTTTCTGGTTCAGTGACTTTGGCATGTAACTCAGCACCAATTTACGGATAATAGACTCAGTCCACGTCTAGCAATGAAAACAAAAGAGGTTGAAATGTCAATAAAAAAAATATAATAAAAAAACAAAATGGGTCCCGGATTCGTTCCCTTTTTGGGGTTTAGAATGTCAGCATCGTGTGCGTATGTGTGTGTTTCTTCTTCTTCTTGAAGTGTTCCTACCTGTCCACCCATAATGACCGCAAAGCGCTTGCTGGTATCGAACTGAGTCTTGGCGTACTGGTATCGTTGATTCTGATAATCCCTGAGAGCTGCAGAGATGTTTGGGACGGTCAAAGATTTGATGTCGTTGATGCAGTTGGCGAGAATGGTGGCGTCCTGCATCGCGTTGATTGCGCCTTGACCGGCACTTGGCAACATCTACATGAGAAAATATTATGAGCGTGAAGTTGGAAATGCAGTCAGTAAAAAAAAAAAAAAAACTGCCGGATTGCAGTTGTCGATCTAATATAGCATAAACACCAGAAACTGGTCTGTACCTTGTGGCAAGCTACGCGAGATTTTCCAAGGAGGAATGGTGGTTATGTAAAGGAGTGGAAATGGTTAAGACAACGCGAAAATTACATTTATGAGTATAATGAGTATGAGTGCAAACGGGGGGAGCGTAGCTGCTTACCATCGCCAAGAAGGACAGTGCGTCTATGGTACCAAGTCTCGAAAAACTTTTCCTCCAACATGACCTTGGAGACCGTTTCCATTGGTGTGACATCGATCAGATCCCCCATTGTCAAACCAAAAGGTGCCTTGAAGTGGCGCACCTTCTCGCACATTGAAGACGCAGCTTCCGGACCCCACTCAGAGTTTCGGAAGCTCTCATTGGGGCTCGACGCGGCGAGCTGGACTGTGTACAGCCAGCAGATCTTGTTATCGGGGACCGTGAAGCACGCGACCTTAGATCGGCAGGGGGAAAAAAAACATGCAGGCTGTCAGCACAATGGCACTAATAACATAGGCGAAATGCTCATCCACTCTTTGCGCGTGCTGCAACGTACCGACTCTGAAGAGTCCTTGGCAAGAACAATCTCAAAGTGCGAAAACTCATCCGCCAGGTACGGGTACTTCACAGTGTCTAGGGACTTTGTCGTTCCCACCAAACAGATATAACCCATCTCCAATTCTTCTTCATCGCATTTGGGTAACAAGTTTTCGCGTGAAAGTTGTCGGTAGAGACTCTGACGGACGCCCGAGTAAGCACCATCAGCACCAACGAGAATGTCACCGACATAGGCCGAGTTGTCGCTGCAGCGGATCTTGACGCCTTCATCGATCTCTTGCATAGCGAGAACCTTCTTGCTCATGTGGATCTTGTGTGGGGGAATCTGAGAAAGCAAGAGATGGTGGAGGTCCGTGCGAGCAAAGGCCATGGAGTAATAACCAGCCCTGGAAGGTGGCAAAGGAGTGGTCATGAAGGAGGAATGTTAGTATTGGGTGGGAGATGTCATTATTACGCCTACTACAGTTGTCTCTCTCTTACCTCTCCTGGGTGTTGGCATCCACGGAGCCAAGTTTCTCCAGGCTCCCGTTATAGATGTTCAAGCACTTTAATGGCTTTGCGATCTTTTCAACCTGCTCGAGCAAGCCCAGTTGTTCAAAGACAGGCAAGATGTTGGGTCCAGTGACCATGGCAGACCCAAGGGGTTTGATTTGGGCAGCTCGCTCAAAGATTTCGTAGTCGATCCCAGCACGTTGAAGGAGGATTGCAAGAAAGAGGCCACCGATGCCGGCACCGACAATCATGACTTTAGGATTGCATTCCATGTTGATACTAATAAACTGCGTGAGAGAGGATAGAAGTGAGGGGGAGGGAGAGATTTTACTGAGAGTGCAGGGGAAAGGATGGAAGGAACGTCAAGGTTACTCAAGAAGAGAGAATGAACAGGCTTTGGTCAGAGTGGACGTATTTATGTAGTAGTACTTTGTAGGGTTTTGCACGGCACTGGGGTCGTTGCATTTACCCAGTGTTCATGTGGGTTTGCAGTGGGGAATAGATGGGGATGAGTGCATCGGGGCGTAATGTTAACAGTGTTCATATTTTTACCATCCAACCAATCAGTCGTTGGGCGTTATTTTCACCTCTCCTGCCACGTCGCACAGGCGAAACTTGGCACAGCATCAACCTGTGGAGGTCAAAAGTGAGCAGGTCGACTGTATGGCTGCGAGGAGAAAGATCCGAACCTTGGAGCGGGTGATCTACACGTAGCTTACGGGAGAAAGGTCGTTTAGGTCGTTTATTGTGCAATCAGTCTCTCCTTAGCCATGCAAGGTTGGGCGACAATCCCTAGGGCTTTGTCATCTCTTTCTTATTTTCACGTCGTCGAGCGAGGTCAGGAGAGCATAAGTAGGGAACTGTCTATCCCCCCCTCCCCACTTCTTGGCTCAGCGTAGCGCAATAACGTTATTTTTCCCCTTTCCCTTCGTTTTTTTCTTCTCTCTTGCATCTACTGCCTTTAGTTTTGATTGCGCAGAAAAATATTTTGCCGAGCGTCCCTCTCAACATTTAAACTCGTGCTAATGTGCCGAGTTTCGATCGCAATTTAACGTAGACGGAACCAAGAGCATGCCCTACATACATAGAACCTTAAGATGAGAGTCGTGAGTGGTCAAGTTCATGTTTACTCTCTTGCCAGCGCAAGAAAAATGGAGTATCGCAGGGTTGCAGGTCATTATATCTTTCGACGCATCAACAGGTTCTAGGCATGGACGAACTGCGAGATCGTCACCTGCCTGCTCATATTGAGAAACCTTTTGTTTTCCATGATCGATCGCATTTTTTTTTCTTCCCTCGTTGTCTTTTTCATGCATGTGCAACCAGTTGCCACACCCCCCGCGCCCCGCGCCCTGCGCCCTGGCCCTGGCCCTGGCTCTTGGCTCGCACGTGAAGTGTAGACGTGGAGGAGAGCGAGCCAAAAAAGCAAGCTGGTTGATTATCCACATGTTGATTGGAAAGGTGAGTGTTGTGGGTGATGCATTTTGAGGGGTTGTACGCCATGCGTAGGAGAATAGAGAGAGCACATCGAACACTGAGCAGTGAAGGGTCGCGTCGCTTGCACGGTGCCACCAACAGGCTCTGATCGATGTGCACGTACAGAGCAGTGCTAGGATACGTAGAAGGAGGGGAAAAACGAGCCCAGTGGCTTGTGTTTGATGGATGGATGGATTGAACCCATAAAATTTTTCAGTTTTCGTGAACCGGCTTGCTCCTTCTCTTTCCCACTGCAGAATTTCGAAATGGTAATGATTCCCTGCCGCACCACAACCACCACCTCCAGTTGCAGGACGGAGCAGCCAGAGTGAGCAAAGTTGCCCAGGACCTCAACACTCCCTGGAACACCTACGCCTCTCTTCAGCAGCACCTGTCCTGTTTCTGCTTTCATTTTCCAATCCTTGGGAGCACTCGAGCGGTCATCGTCATGGTTGAGATCCAATGTGAGCATTGGATTCTCACCATGTATGAATGATCATTCGAGAGTGGGATACAACTCGATCATTATCCATGATATTGAAAGAGCACCCTTGCTTCCGGGTGGATATGACCTGGTGGAGAGCAGTTCGAGCTGTCTATTTCGAATGTCGTCAGGCAATTCCGGTGGTCAGACCTTGTCTGATCATTGGAATTTGCCTTTCGAATTCAAGATGATTCTCGGCTGTTCTCCTTAGAGCTCTGGAAAGACCGCGCTTCAATGTCAATTTTTTATCCTTTGTCCAATTACTTGGCCTAGGAATAACAGTTGCCTTTGAGTGTTGGGATTCTCTATTCTCCATGACCCATACCAGACCTTTTTTTTCTAAAAAGTATCCATCCTTTCTCTGGGATTCTCCCTTTTTTTTTGTGCTGTGCAGGCTCCCGTTAAGAAGTCCAAGGTCGCTCCCTCCCCCTACGCCAAGAAGGGCGCTGCCGCCAAGGCCCCCGTCAACCCCTTGATCGAGAAGACCCCCAAGAACTTTGGTGTCGGTCAGGATGTCCAGCCCATCAAGGATCTCTCTCGCTACGTCAAGTGGCCCGAATACGTTCGCCTCCAGCGCCAGCGTAAGATCTTGAACTTGCGTTTGAAGGTCCCCCCAGCTTTGAACCAGTTCACCCAGGTCTTGGACAAGAACACTGCCACCCAGCTGTTCAAGCTTGCCAACAAGTACCGCCCCGAGACTCGCATTGAGAAGAAGGAGCGCTTGACCGCTGCTGCTGCTGTTCAGGCCGAGAAGGGCGCCAAGGTTGAGACCAAGAAGCCCTTCGTCGTCAAGTACGGTATCAACCACATCACCGCCTTGATCGAGGCCAAGAAGGCTTCCCTCGTCGTCATTGCTGACGATGTTGACCCCATCGAGGTTGTTGTCTGGTTGCCCGCTCTTTGCCGCAAGATGGGTATCCCATACGTCATCGTCAAGGGCAAGGCCCGTCTCGGAACAGTTGTCCACAAGAAGACTGCCACCGCTCTCGCCTTCACCGAGACCCGTGCTGAGGACAAGGCCGAGCTCGCCTCCTTGATCTCTGCCATCAAGTCCAACTACATCGAGAAGAACGAGACTGCTCGCAAGGCTTGGGGTGGTGGAATCATGGGCTTCAAGTCCAACAACAAGACTACCAAGCGCGCCAACGCTGTCAAGAACTCTCTGTAAACAGTACAGCTTGCTACTCAGAGACCAAGAAAAATAATCTTCCTTTTCAGAAGAAGAATGAGCGATTGATGTTGAAATAAAAATCATTTGCAGTTCCTCTCTTTTATCTGTCGTTGCTATTTCATATGCAATGCGCGGATGAGGATTGCCATATACCCCCTGCAATTCTCGAACGCGACTTGTTGGCAAGTAAATATAAACTTATGCTATTAGGCTTTGGTTTGCGCGAGCGGGTGTGATGAGCAGTTGTTGATAGACACGGAGCGACGTGTGTTCCTTCGTTTAATACCCTTGTGCCACTGAATTTAGTCAATTTCGATTTCTCATGGCTCATCCATCACCATGAAGCCAATACTACGAGAAGCCATTGCCTCGGCAACCTCCACTTTGCTGAATCCGTCTTTGCTCCTCCATGACCCCTGCACCAACAAATTTGAAGAGTGTTTCGCCTCTTACCCGGAAGGAACAACCATGAAGAAGGCACTCGAAGACTGGCGACAGGTGCTGATCCCAAACCTGAGCGAGAGCTCAATGCAGAGCTTGAAGGAGGCCGGAGTATAGCTGTTTAAATGGTGAGAATCTAAACGTCAACAGAGGCAAGACGAGGTTGAAGTGGACTCGCATTCTCCTTTGTATTTTGCAGTAGCTACAAAAATGGTTTTAATAAGTGAAATGGTCCGGTTTCTGTTGCTTGTTGCTTGTTACTTGACGCGTTGACCTTGTCTCTGTCACCGTGAAGATCTAATATTTTTTTCATATTATACAAAATCTCAAAAAAATCGAGAAGCAAGTAAGTATATAATGACGACGTTGAGAGTGTGATGAATCACAGAAAAAAGAAAGAAAAAGTCGCTCTTGAAGCGCTATCAAGCAACACACCCCCGCTAGGAGGCATCTTGCGACTGTGCGAAGTCCAATGATTGTACACACACGCCTTCCATGATCCTCGTTAAAACGGATCACAGTTGGTTGATGATGCGACTCCTTCCAAGAAAGAACGAAGCCCACCATCCGCATCCACAATCAACGCTCTTTCATCCGCAGTGAACACGAAAGTGTCCGAACGCGGTGAGTTCACAACCACACGTCTTCTTTCTGGGCGCCATCCTGGCTAATGAAGAAGCACTCTTAAAGCATTAGTAAGCAACACACCCCCGCTAGGAGGCATCTTGCGACTGTGCGAAGCCCAATGATTGTACACACACGCCTTCCATGATCCTCGCTAAAACGGATCACAGTTGGCTGATGATGCGGCCCCTTCCAAGAAAGAAGCACGCCATCCGCATCCACAATCAACGCTCTTTCACCCACAACGAATACAAAAGTACCCGAACATGGTGAGTTCACATCCGCACATTTTCTTCAGCCCAGGTCGATGTTTTTGTCATAAATTATGGACATGCTTACCCCAGTAACCCATGCTTGCTCAGTGTCTATTGCTTAAGACGACATAGGCGGGACCGTAACTATTGTCTTTAGTTCGGAATTACATGTTACTAGAGCGCTCTTGCCTCCTGGAGAGTCCCGTTCCGATGGATTATTGAAGGTTATCTTGGTGTTTGTCGTCCATGGAAAATATTTGGCATGCGCTCGATGCCAGCTCACACCTGGCGATACAGATTAGGTTGAGTGTAGTTGTCGTAGATGTCATGGTTGGTCGTTTTAATTCGGAATTGTGAGAAGTGTGTGAGTGTGTGCGCCTGGGATGGGAAAGTCGTTCGTATCGCGAAAGCCAGCCACGCTTACATATCTCCCTACATGCCAAGAGTTTCAAAAGCCGCGGAGCTACACTTTGCTATCTCCCATCATATTCCTCAATTGAATCCCATTGAAGTTGGGTTTTCTTTGGTTGAGAGATGACCATGTACCTCATTTGGGTTTGGATCTTGTGTTCAAATTTTGTCCAAGCAGGGATTCGATAGCCATCAATTTATTCTCTCATTAAAAGAGCCTTTCATTCGTCAAAAGAAGCATGGTCAACATCCTCCATATCGTCTTGTGGTATGGGAATATCATTTCGGCGGAATGTACGCATGCCATTGATATTTGGACAAGGGCAAATTGAGCG
Organism: Dissophora ornata; assembly: GCA_025201705.1. NCBI lineage: Eukaryota > Fungi > Mortierellomycota > Mortierellomycetes > Mortierellales > Mortierellaceae > Dissophora > Dissophora ornata. Next base: position 14,650 of record MU617020.1, read on the forward strand.
CCTTTCTCAAAGACCTCAGCTTCACTGGAATGGGTACATCAATGCCGTTAACGTTGATCTCAATAGTTCGGCATTCTGATTGTGGTTCTGCTTTTCTTGCCTGCTGCCTTTCGTCATGAGAAGCAATTGACGGCATTTCGACAGGCGTTCGAAGAGAGAGGCATGAACCCCTACAAATGCGCGAGTGGATGGATGTTCCGATTGTAAAGCAGATTGAAGAACAGAAGAATGCGGATATCCTTCGACTGAGGGTCAACGACCTGACAGAGATGGTGCTAGGCACATACTGTGCAGTCGAAGGGAGAGTCGATGTAGGCGCGGGGTCTGCATTTATCGCATCTTTCTTTCAAACAACAGACACACAGCAGCCAGGCAGACAGGCTCAGCGACGAATGGAAGCTTTGGCGAAATTTTGTTAACATATCTAGACTATGTACATTGCATTGTGTCATCCTGAAGTCGGTACTTGTCCTACTAGTCTATCTCGCGTTGGTGGACTCTGCCTCTTTGCACCAAGCGCGCTTTCATTCCATAGGAATAGCTCTAATTAATGTGAAACGAAAAACGCAAAGAATAAAACAGCGGACAAAGAGAGAAGTAAATGTACACATTAGTGGGATGAACAACATGGTTCTGCTTTAAACGCCTATAATGAGTAGTGGATACATTACCTGCTGGTGGTGCCTGTTGACATCCGATTGAGATGATCGAGCCCCATCTTCTTTTTCGATACAGGTGGTAACAGTTTCCCGTGGATGGGAGGTTGGCGAAGCAATGGAACGATTATTAGAAGATAATAAGGTTTGCATGATTCTTGACATTTGCACAGCCATCTGTTGATTTCGCAAACCATGCTTGTGGTGCCTTTTGAAGTGGAGATTTTCCCTGTCTGTTCTTTCATTCTCTAACTAGCCCTCTCACACCATTCACACCATCCATTCCCTATCGCTGCCTCTCTGTTTGTTTTTGCTTGTTTGGTAAGTAGCGCGAGACTGGCCTTTGACGAAGATACACTGATGTTGACAAAGATATTCACCCAAAAGTATCGGTCTTACAATTCAGGAACTCGCGCTAGTTATCAACAGTTAAAGCGACTAAACCTGCCTAAACAATTTCAAAAAGTGTTTTCCAAGCCCACCATGAGTTGTAAGTTGTGCTTGTTCCTACAGTATACAGGAGAATTACAGGTTCAAAAGAATATAGTTTATTCAGTATGTCGCTGCTCTATTATAGCCAATTCGCATGAGTTCAGGCCCGTTTCTGGTCACTCGATCCCTGGCAGTGTTTCTGAAATCACCGACTCTTAGTGTAAGTTATATACCATGAGCAACAACAATTGCCAATTATCTAGGTGTAAAATGTATATAATGGAATGCCAATGGAAATGGCATAATGACGACAAGACCCAGAAGTTTACAATTCATATTACATACCTAAAGTGCGAAAAGGCGAAGATTACATCAAAGACGGCGATCGATACAGAGACCGAGGCGACTTCAACAAAGCCAAAGCGAAATATGAGGAGGCTAGCAAATTTTGCCCCAGTGTAGCTCATGATCATCTGGCGATTCTACCTCTATGCAAAGCATCCAAGGAAAACAGCGATTCTCACCGATACATTTCAGTTGGATGGCATGCGAGTTTCCATAACGCAAAGGGAAAGTTCAAACAAGTGGTGAAAAAGCCCTCTCAAATCTCAACTCCACACCAATATTTCTTTCCAAGACACTCGCCGTCTACTCAGTCCAACACCGATTCCCAATCCGCATCCGTGTCTGTATCGGCTTGCATGTCCACATCCACCTTTACCACCCAATCGACAGTGGGTGCTCCCTCGACCTTGGCATCGGAACCTGTTGTCAGTGAAGTTGTCATAGTATCAAATGTTAGCTCTATGACGGCCGCGTACAACATTGCTGACGACGAAGAGCGAGAGATCAGCGATAAAAGGGCATACGACATCATTCAGCAATTTGGCGAAAGTCCCGTCACCTTCGACACCGTGCAGGAGCTGGTAGTCCTGGCTAACATTCAAGACCGAGACATATTTCTGCACACCACCACAATGATCCTCAAATTATTGAGAGATATGCCTCTGCTCACCAGTATCGCTCTTCAAGGCTTGGCCGTCATCTTGGACTCTTTTCCTGATAAAATCGACTTGGGTTCATTGCATGGAACCTTTGTGGAGATTCTCAAAACTCTCCAAGCTCGTCTGTGCAGCATTAGTACTGCCAACAATATTGACGAACTGCTACCTTTGCTCATCGCTCTCAACTCACTCCTGGACGCCATGGTGCGTAGAGAAGTGTTTGGACTTGATCGCGAATCAGTCTACGACATCCTCAAGACTCGACTAGACAGCTTAACCTCACACTCAAACGCGATGGTATGCTTCCAAGCATTGTATGCTAAACAGGCTCTTACCGTCGTTGGCAACAACGAGTCACTTCCAATGAGCATATACCGCCGTGGAAAATTGGCATTTGTACTAGCAGGAAATATAACGAGTATAGTAACCAAGCACGATCTGTCCAAAGTCGAGCCGGCATACCAAAATATCAAAAAGATATTCGACGTTTCGATTCAGGATCGCTGGTACCAGGGACTAATCTATGTCGATTATCTGGTGGGACAACATAGTTGGGAGGAATTTGAGGATTTTGTGCTCCACAGCAAGTTCCAATCAGATGTCTGCTTTCTGCTAGGCTTAGTCTTGCGGCTCGAAGAGATTGCAGTAGTTCAAACGGACACTGCGATCAGTAACGGTGCTATCCAGTTCCTTGTTGCGCTGGGCATGAAACCTATTCCATTAGTGCCAGAGATGGTTCAGAGTGCTCTACTACGTCTCGGGATATCGGACGGATATACAGATGGCACGAAGGACGACACGGCAATCTCACTCCCCCCCAAACCTTCTATTTCGAGCCACGACGATCTATGGCCAGTATGGGATCCGGCTTGGCATGCTACTCCAAAAGGCATTCTTCTCAAGACCGTTCAGGATAGAGATCAACGGAATGCGAATGTGGATAATCTACCGGCCCGATTTATGGATATCTGTCAAGAGATTCAATCCAGCGGCACAGAGGTGAAAAGCGCGGTCGACCAGATAGGAGCGAATATTCTGCAACTCAAAGACGAAACTCGGGTAATCTCTGCAAGTCTTCCTTCACAGTCTAGTCCTCAAGACATTGATTCTGCACTCACGGCCTACTATGAACCATACCTCCTCATCCTTCGAGTCTCAGGAGATGAACTGGATCTGGAGACATGCTACGTCAATCTAGCAATCGTCGAGGCCCCGGCACAACGAAAAAAGGAAAAGAAACATCTCAAAGACCAGGCAGCCGTCTTTCATCGAATCCCGAGTTTTGAAGCCATAGAAAGAGCCAATATGCGGTCGTCGATCCCCTTGGAACAACTTTTCAACAAGCGCAAGCTACGTGATGGAAATGAAAACGTTCCTAAAACAATTTTAGTACAAGGACGAGCAGGGATCGGCAAGACAACACTGTGCAAAAAGCTTGTCCATGCACATCAGACCGGACTGTGGAGAGATCGTTTCGACACCGCACTGTGGCTCCCATTGCGTCAGCTCAAAGCATTCAAGAGTCGCACTCTGGAAGGCCTATTACGCGAGAAGTTCTTTACTCAGGGCCTTGGCAAAGGGGAATCATTAGCCCACGCGCTTGAAACTTGTGCTCAAAAAGGCAGGGTTCTTTTCATCCTGGACGGTCTGGATGAGATTGTAACAGACACGGAGTGTGATGAAGGTATTGCCTTGCGATCATTCCTAAGGACCCTGCTCAGGCAACAACATGTCGTCATCACTTCGAGACCCTCTGGCCTGGACAAATCACTATTACCATCAATAGATCTGGAGCTTGAGACCGTTGGATTTAGTCCGCAGAATGTCAAAGACTTCCTGGTCAAGGTGCTCAAGCCTGAAGCAGCGAGGACAGTCCAATGCTTTATTCAACAGACGCCATTGATTCAAGGGTTGGTAAATATTCCTGTGCAACTCGACGTGATCTGCTTCAGCTGGGACTCACTTCCAATGGACGGTCCCACGATAACCATGACGGGACTGTATCAACTGATGGTGCGGAAACTGTGGTGCAAAGATGCACTTCGGCTCAAGAAGACAGCTGGAGGAAAGGACCTAAAAGAGCGAGAAATCAACAATTTGGCACCTAAGCATATCGACAAGCTAATGTCTACTGAGTTGCAACACCTTGGGTATCTTGCGTTCAAAGGGATGAAGAACAACCACCAAATCGAATTTGACACGAAAGCTCTACTCAGCGCGTTTGAGGATCTCGGAGATTACGATGCAACAGACGAGATTGGCCTTTTACCGCCTCAGCTCCTTGAAATGATGAAGCAAACATCATTTTTGCACACGGCAGATGTAGATCTGGATGCCAGCAAGAGCGATTCTCAGCAAGCCTGGTATTTCTTGCATCTGACATTCCAAGAATATTTCGCGGCAACATGGATAGCGCAGCATCTACAGGTTAAACAACCACATCCCTCAGCTGCGATGATGACAGTGGAGCAAGCAAAAGCATTTGTGCAAGAGCATAAATACAACCCTCAATATGAGATTGTGTGGTGGATGGTAGCAGGACTTCTAGATGGAGAAGCATTAGAAGAGTTTTTCGGTCTTTTGCAAGGATCACCACGCGATTTGATTGGAGGGCGCCATCAGCAAATACTTGCGTCTTGCCTGAATGAGGCGCGAGCTCGATTGAATACCACGGTGGTGGCCAGATTAGACGCAGAGCTGATGAAATGGCTGCGCTTTGAGATTCAAACCTGCCACAGCAAAGGAGGCAGAAGCATATTAGGTAGTCAGACCTCATTTCCAGAGGCCCTTCTAGTTGAGAACTTGAGTTCAGTCTTTTCCTGGAAAGCAATTCTTGTGGGAACTTTGGAAGCTCGTTCTACATTATCAGAATCAGCCATCCAGTCCCTCCTTGGTGCACTCAAGGATGAGGACACAGATGTCAGGGAGTCAGCAGCATCAGCATTAGGCAACCAGTCTACATTGCCAGAATCGGCCATCCAGTCCCTCATTGGTGCACTCAAGGATGAGGATTGGTATGTCAGGCAGTCAGCAGCATCAGCATTAGGCAAGCAGTCTATGTTGCCTGAATCGGCCATCCAGTCCCTCATTGGTGCACTCAAGGATGAAGATTGGAGTGTCAGACAGTCAGTTACAGAGGCTCTTCATAACCAATACTATTCACTATGCATTGCATTTCCGTGTCTAGCTGAAGATGAAATAGTCTGTGTCTATAAGAACCATCTGTTTCTTTATAGTTGCAGGCGTGTCATGTCTTTACATGTACAAGACAACCAACTTTGCTTCTACACGGAGCAAGGCCTAGTGCGCTCAAAACCCATTGATTCTGACAAGGAGAAAATCATCACATCAACCTTTAAAGCTGTTCAACACGAAGCAGGGATACATACATAAGGCACGCTGGAAAAATCAGTATCCTTGCAAGTGCCTGCCTGACTAAAGGTTTTTTCAATTGGTAATAAATTGCAACATTCTTCACTTGCCCTATATGTCTATACTCTATGCATATTCATGCATTACAAATACAACAGATGATAGACTCCTTACGTCTACCATCTGAACCAGCCACCATTTTGTGAGTCGTCGGTCTTTCTTTACTTCCATTTGAAGAATCCAATTAAGTGCTAACAAAATAAAGAACGAATGGATCTTCCGCGCCTGGTACTAGGTTTTTTCCCAAGAAACCTCATATCCAGGTATGTTTGTTCCGCCATACAATATTTCATCCGATATCACTAAATTCAAGCAACATACGCAAGTCTGGGGGTTTCGCGAGGTTTAGGTAGCTGTAGACAGGCCTTCTGTCGGAAGGTACTCCAAGCCATTGAGGACTATCTAGTTCTGCCGAACAAGCCATCTCCCCCCTCCAACAATACCAGTTGGCGACGACCGCTGCCGTTGGTTGCCGGATCCAGAGACCGTGATGTCAGATTGCGACATTATTGAGACGAAAGGCGAGTGCTTGCTTTTGGATTTAATTTCTTATGTGCTGTATATGGGCAAGTTCGGTGCAATGATGTGTGTGTATATGTTTCATTCCATGTCTGGTGCCAGATAAATAAGAGAATTGAAATAGATGGAAAGGATATTTATTTCCTTTTTCTTTCCGGCAGCAGTAACTCACTTCTCTCCACCATATTGACTAGGGAAGGAGCAACCTCTGAGTCCAAACTTGATTAAATGGAAATGGGGGGAGGTGACTGAAAAAGACTCAGCTGGGTGGGTAATTCCGATCAAAATAAAGAAATGTTCAAGGAAAAGTGGATATGGGAAATCCATACCAACGGAATGGTTGATCGAGATCAGGGAATGGACTAAGCTATGTCGTTTGAATAACATGTATATGGAAACGTTAGTAGAAAAAGGGAGAAGATGGCAAAGATGCGGAGTAAAATCAATCAAACAAAACCAGCCGTCCTCTTCCGCGCCTTTGGGCCTTTCATTTTCTCAGTTGGACACGCACAACGAATTTTTTTTGTTTTAACATGCAGAGGGGTCATGGAAGACATGTTTTTTTTTTTTTGGTGCTCATTATTGTATAGACTAAATAAACTATAGTGCGTATACTTTTTTTGTTGCTACTGGCTCATAATCACGGCCACTTTTACCAGCCTCCGAGAAGTCACTCAACAACTCGGTTCTCATCATCACCATCCTCCAGAAGTACCACAGCCGGCGCTGTGGGAACTGTAATTGACTGCAGATGCTTCTGAGGCTGGTTTGGATCGGCCAATGTCGCTGTCGCTGCAGTCGTAGTCATAGTCGTAGTCGTAGTCGTTGAGGTCGATGTGGATGTAACGGCTCCCTTGGTGACAGGGGCTGCAGCAACCTTCTTCTGGGTTTCCTCTAATTGTTTTACTACATCCTCGTCATCCAGGAAGAACACCGGCTCGGTCTGGACACCGCGCTCGCGACCCTCCACCATCTTGGCCATAGCGGCATGGACGATCGTGTAGAACATGCGTATCGCAGAAATTGCCAGCAGCAAAGAGCTTTTGGCGGATCAGAACCAGATCGATTGGAGTGAGCAAGATCATCTGCGCAGCGGGAACAGGTGTCGTTAGTGTCTGAGGACGGTCCTCCTTGGAGTGGCCCTTTCTGAGAGTCTTCTTCTTGGTAATGCTGCTGCTGCCGCTTGTTGTCGCAGTTGGAATCTCGAGGCCGGCGGCGGGTCCGAAAGCAGACTCGAGACCGGAGACGCCCTTGCGCTTACTCTTGCCCTTGCTCTTCTTGGATTCACCAGATTCACCAGCAGTCAATCGTGCCAAACGACGGGCCTCGCGCTCCTCGGCGCGGAGCTGCTGGAGGTAGATGCGACGGTCCTCATCTTCAACAGCAGGGGCCAATTCGACGTTCTCGGTGCCTTTAACGAAATCGTTAGACGTCAAATCCTGGTTGAAAGCCTCGGTCTGTGCTTGTTGTTGATCAGCCAAAGGACTATGTGGCTGTTTCACTTCCAAGGATCGAACCAGCTGCTCCTCGCTCTCATTATGTTTCCTCTCATCCTCACTATCGTCTTCATCATCTTGGGTATCATGGCGGTGGTCCGCAAGGCCCACAGAGGAGCATTGCGCACCAACACACTCTTGGCCGATATGAAAGAATCGTGCTTCCTGCGCCTGAGCTCGCTGTTCAGGACGTACTCCTCGTCCTCTTCGTCCTCCTCGTCATAGCCGTCTTCCTCATCAGAGTAGTGCCACTTCTCTGGCGGTGCGGTGCCGCTCACTTCGTAGTCCTCGTCACCACCCTCCTCATCGCCGTCATCTCCAAGACTGTCCGCACCCTTCTGGAGACGCAAGCTCTGGCGATGCCTGGAACGGAAGAGAGCATCCATGGCCCAGGTATCTTCGTCAACAAAGATGGAATGACGGTTTGAAGACGAATTTGTACGGGGGACGACGGCGACATAAGGCACCTCTTCTTCGTCCTCCCCGGCACCTTCTTCCTCTTCATCCTCAGCAACGACGGGCCTCTGCTCGCCGTAGACATGGAACTGACAGTTGATAGCTTCGTTCATGGACACAATGCTGGAGCGCTTCTTGGTTGGTGAGATCAATCCAGTCCCTTGCTCCTCGATCGATACTCCTTCAGTCATGAACTGAGGTCCCTTCTCCAAGGTTGGGGACTTAGAGATCTGGTGATAATGCTGCAGCAGCTGTTGTTGCTTGGCAGCCACGGCCACCGCAGTCAACGTCGTCGTAATCGCCGAGAGCAGACGATCCTTCAAGGCGCCCATTTCCGATGAAGTGGTGGGTGACACCGCTCCGTCCTTATTCGTCTTGCCGTTGCGGTTCTCATCAATGTCAGAGTCACTCGAAACCGAGCTTGTAATTGCCCTAGTAGTGGTCTTGGTAGACGTTGTCGCTGCCAAGGAGTCGGCGTTCTTAGAAGAGGGAGATCCATTTCCGTTCTTCAGACCCTGAGTATTGATTTCTCCCGAGTTGTGAGCAGATCCAGTCAAGGACTACAAATCTGCAAGACTCGACCGCACAGAAGAGTTGCGATCTTGTTGATAGAACGGGTTGGCCCGGATGATGCCTTCCAATGAGATACGGTTCGGGTGTTTCTGCAGATGGTCCTGGGGTTTGAATCCATGGGCTGGAGGCTGTGCAGTCTTGGTGAATCGTTCCTGGATATGATGAACTTTGCCGTACACGATCAAGCTGCTGCCGCTGCTCGAGGGGCTGCTCGAAGGGCTGCCAGAGATTGTGTTTGACAGAGGTGAAGGTATAGCGATGGTACCAAGGGTAAGAGGTGTCTGTCCTTCCAAGGTATTGCTGCGACCACGGGGGAGCTGTGGAGACTGGAGTGGCGAATGTGGAAGAGGGGAGCTCGGGCGTGGAGAGCTCGGGCGTGGAGAATTGGGTCGGGGAAAAAGGGGTCGGGGGAAGGCCGACCTCGAGTCTTGTATGGGTGTCGTAGCCGCTAAAGCCGGGTTTGCTCTGCGTGGTGATGTCGTGGTTCAAGGAGGCGTTGGGGGATGGGATGGGCATGCCGTTGGCCTCGGAGCTCATGGGTACTGGATATTGCTGTGGAGAATGAGCTACTGGATGTGTGGGGATGATGCTGAGCGGCGGTGGTATGGCCGTATTCTTGTTCAATGTGTTGTTCTTGTTGCTGCTGCTATTGTTTGTGGATGTGCTGTTGCTGTTTGGTGGAATGCTCATGTTCCTGCGAGTACTGTTATCCGGTGACTGCAGGAATCCAGAGAGAGGACCCTGTTGGGAGAAGGCTGGGGCGGCTGTAATTGCTGTTGTTATTGTTGCTGCTATTGTTGCTGCTATTGTTGCTGCTATTGCTGTTGCTGCATTGCATCGTACATATTCTGTCCAGATCCCTGTCTCTCCGGGTGATGCGGGGGTATCCGCGGCAGCAAAACTGACAACTGGCCAGAATGGCCGCTGTAGACACTTCCGTTAGTTGAACCCGCTGCGGATCCAGATCCAGAGCCGGACTGTTGTGTCTGAGTAATGGCGCCTCCAGTGATGGTAAAGCTGCGAATGGACGTAGGCGAGCTGGCAGCGTTGCTGTTGTTGCTGTCCATCGATATCTGCTGCATGGAATTGCGACCCAGGCGGCCCATGAAGTTCTTGGTCGGGTTCTCTTTCTTTGTGCTGAAGTCGGAGTCATAGGAGGCTCGGGCGGTGGCTCTGATTATAAGGTCTTTGGAGAGGAGTTGCCAACTCGTTTGTCGCCTGTGCAGTAGCCATGAGACTTCCATCACCTAGACGGCCACCTGTGGGCGAGCCAGGGCTCCGGGAATCAATAGGGGAGAGAGGAGATGCGGCAGAGTCGCCAGCAATGGATATTCTGAGTTGCGATTCGAGGGTTGAAGTTGAGCCTCGTATATTGTCCATAGAACTATGGCTCCATTGCCCTTGTTGTTGCTGCTGTTACCTCGTCTGCTGCTGCTGCTGTTGCTTAGGCGAAAGTGGTGGCTCCGGTGCAGGCACAGCGTTCTGACCCGCCTTCTTAGCAATGGGTTGGGAAAGAAGAATTTGTGTCGTAGTTGTTCTTTGCTCCACCACAAGGTCGACGGTCATGGGATTTGCCCTCTCATCCGCCGATTGCCATTGTGAACCTCAATTGCGCGGAGATGATTTGGCGTGAGCGACAGGTTCATTGTCTGTCCAGAGCTGAAAAGTATCTCAAGGTCGTTCTTCTTTTTCATTTTGCTCTACTCATCCTAAGGATCTCAACAGAAGGCAATGACATTGGTTCGTGAAAAAAAAAAGAAAAAAAGGAATTCCCAGTGATAAAAATGAAGTTGTCGCGTACAGGGGATGTCATCTTCGTCGCAAAAAGATAAAGGGTTCTTTTATTGCACACGCTGATTTATATGCGACAGGGCCTGTGGTTGGGAAGTTGTTCCTATCTACTCCCTCCCCGTGGGAAGAATTGAGTTTGTAAAAGAACCATGGTTGAGTGGACGCTGGCATGCAGTCGAGAAAAATTGGATCAACCTCCAGTGCATGGCGTTTCAATTGTCTACGCAGATCCGTAGCCTTGCTTTCAGAAGGCCTGTTTCTCGAGCTTTTATTTATCGTGTATTCGACTGGCACCATCAAAACGTGGAGTGCCATAGTCGTTCAAGCTGCGGCCAATTGCTCCGCGTATCGGGAGTACCGCATCTTGCCTTCGAGGCGAATTTTTTTACATCACAGGAGCTCCAGGCTCCATAACAGTTAATTCAAGTGAATGTCGATGGAGGAAGAATTGATGAGCAATGCTGAAGAACAACCTCTCCATTTATACATTCCATGTCAACCCATCGTAATGAGCAACGTCAAAGATGAATATGAGGTGCATGCCGAAATTCAATCTTCCCATCGTCGTTAAGGCACCTTCGCTCAATGAACAATGAAACTTTTAGACGGTTCCCACTTTTCGAGGTGCTGAAAATGTTCTCTACCTCGTTCAGGTCGCCTTCAACAAAGCCATCCAGTACAAGCAGGCTTGAGCTGCGATGGTGCATATCGTCGACAGAGTTGTTGGCTAGTGCCTACAGGAAACTCATGTGCGATTGGATCGTTCAATCATTCCTTGCTGAGTGTTCTGAACATTGTTTTCCACGGCAGCTTGAGGAGTTCCTCTTCAGATACTATTTGTCTTTCGGTGACATGAGCACCATCAAATTTTCTAAAGTAAGGGAGACGAGTTGCGCAATGCCACACAATGCGTGTATTCATTGCCAACTGAGTAATTGCGACATGTGTAGCCCATGAGTGTTGATTAGTTTGACAGCTGTCTTGACGTGGCTTTCGTGTAGCCAAACGACCCCAAACTGTTCACATGTAATGCTCATTAGCTGATTGTCGAATTCCGGATTGCAAGATGTGCGGGAAGCAAATAGTTGTGGAAATATCAAAAAGGATTTGTCGGGTCGTGCCCTGAGAAAAACAAATCTAGTGCAAACATCAATCAAGAAGTCGAACGTGTTTTTTTGGTCCCGATGCGGGAAAAGGACCAGCTAGATCCATAGCCATATGTTCTCCGGGCATGCTAGCACGGATAACCGTCTTCGGATTATATAGCCTTTTTGAGTGATGTTTACTCTTTGTCATCCTGGGCTGCGTCGAACGCAATCCGCCCAATCTTGGACAAAGTACGACTTATTTTGCGCGTGGATTGTTTAACTATCGCGTTCGAGCCGATGTGGCCCATTTCATGTATAGATGCCAAGAACTGTGCACGATCATTCTCAGGAACCATGTCCTTTGGTACAGAGCCATCATCAAGAGCGTGAATAAGCTGTTGAAGACATGCTGCTTCCCTATGTAGGGTTCTCTGGCAGTCTATAGTTTACTGGGAAATTACCTAGACAGCACATCACGCAGAATATTGAGAATGTCTGGCTTGTAAACCACCTTGGAATCCTAGTCAAGAATAGTTTCCTGCCAACCAGTAAGCATGGCATTCAGATCTTTTTGCGAATGAATGTGCGTCAATGCTCGGTGGTCAGTGTACAGAGTAAAGCGTTGTCCCCACAGGTAGTAGCGTTTCTATTCAAATCATTCAAATCAAATT